>SMSR01009527.1:32420-60580 GCA_019453355.1 Ceratina japonica
ATGCGTGTAATTCGGAGAAGTGCACGAATGCATAAGCACAGTCAGACGACGGCTGAGAAATTTCGTTAACGCGTCTCCGGATTCCCCGCTATTGCTCCGTCACGGCTGCTTCCATTTCTTCTTCCCTTCTTCGCTTCCTATCCGTTCTTCTCCCGTAATTGCACAATCGCTGGTTAAGCAAACGAGAAAGTGCACCCGGTTAAATTATTACCGTCAGCTCCTTGAATCTAAACCGTCGTACCGTTGCGGAAAACGCAACAGTTGCGCTTTTTGCGCTGTGTTTCATAACAGGTAAACGTGAAATACCGCACAAGTTTCATATTCACTTTTGATTCCGCGATGTTACTTACTTTTACCGAACTGTCTTTCCGTTAGGAATAGTAGAAGTGATCAGCCACTGCAACAATCTTAGGCAAAGTGAACATATTCTTCATTATAATATTGGGTTGTCTAAAAAGTTTGTTACAAACATTTAAATTCCGGTATACATTTATTGAACTATTATATATGTACAGGTGCCGTTCTGTTCCACAAGCTTTCTCCATCTTCACGCAACTTCAATATTTCACTCTTCTCCAGAACCTCTCAGAGGCTTTTCTAAGAAACTTCTGAATAAAATTTTTTACGTCCAAGAGTTGAACTTTTTGCCATTAAAACAATTTTGCAATGAGTGAAAATCTGAGGTTTCAATATCTGATGAATGCGATGATGGGGTGGCACATTTCAATCAAACTTCAACAGCTTTTGTTGAGTAGTCAATGATAATTGTCAGACGCCACGCATTGTTCTAATGAAACATGACGCCCTTTCGATTCGCTAGTTCAGGTCGTTTTTGTTCAATTATTGGGGTATGCTTGTTTGGTAGAAGCTCGTGGGGTAGGATTTCTTTCTATTCTTAACCGGTTTCTAAAGTGGCTAAATATGATTCATTCCGCTTATCCCAAAATGTTTTCCGCTCAACATTTTTGTAAATAATCCATTTCTCATCTCCCACTAATTCTTAACCAAATTTTTCCTAAAGATGCCTGACATATCATTTATCAGAATGTTTACACATGTTTTCAATTATTTTGATATATTCAGACTTGACCTACTGCTGTCTATGGAAAATCGGCATGAATTTTTCGGACAACCCAATATACTTTTTAATTGCAAATCTTTCGTGGGACAGCTTTTGATACTGAACGAAATCAACGAAACCAAAATTGCACGTGATTGGGACAATTTTAGTCGCATAGCTTGCATTTTCGCCTTTATTAAAGAAAAACTGTAAAATGTACCGAATTTTCTCTTTGTTGACTTCCATTTTTAACATCCCGTAACTGACGACTGAATGGACGAAACAAAAAACAGTAAAAGAATTTTTTTAGTGCGAAATGTCCTTTCCAACGAGCATAAATCTGAAATTGTTTGATCGATACTTCACGAGACATCGACCACTACAGCCATGTACCAAAAAAATAATGGACTTCTTTTTCCTCAACCTAATATACTATGTCATGATAACCATAGAATCACGGTGCAACAGGGTCGATTGAACGTACGTTCGCGCAGGTGCAACGGAACAGAGCAAAGGAAAGAGCGCGGAATCCGCAACGACGGAAGTTGAAAACCACGTTCGCCAGAGGGTAGCCCGGTGAAATTTTCAATTCACTTTAACGCTCCGGGGCTCTTGCATAAATACGCGATGGCGCGGAATGCCAAATAGAGAGACCCGGGAAGCGCGCGCGCGCGCGCGTGTGCATACAAATTCCGTTCTGTCGCTTTTCGTAATTACTGGCCGAGCAAAGACAACCGCCTCCCTATCCCGTATCGTTTTTTGTGCGGAAAAAAGAAGGGCCATGCTCGAAAGGACGAAACGAATTCCTTATTCTCAACGAGACGTTAGCCGGTGTCTGCAGACTCCCAACGGATAAGGCACCGTGTGGATAAGCAAGCTTCCAGCGGTACTTCCAGCGAATCTCCACTTAAGAGTACGCATTAAATTATGTAAGAAGTAAACATTTCCGGCGCTCTCTCTCTCTCTCTCTCTCTCTCTCTCTCTCCTTTCTTTTAAGCGCGAGCGCTTAACGTGTCCCTGCGTGATTAAACTGCACTTCCTGTGTTTTGATGGATTTACAAGCATTAACACGGTCCGTTCGCCTTAAGACCGTGTGAATTATAAGATCACTGTCAAAGGTTTAAAAAATATGGAAAACAGCTATCTTTAATATATGAAGCGATAAACTTTTAGGAAAAATTATATTTACACCGAAGTGAGATTTATAATTGTATTTTATATGTTCTTTAAGCCGCAGGCAATTTTTAACGTACCGTTTTTGATATTCTAGTGTAGTACATGATTTTGATACTTTTTGATAGAATCATACCTCACTTATAACAGTCTCCATTCTCCACAGATCGTATGATTTTACGTTTGGTTACTTTTTATTGCCCTCGAAGTCGATATTATTTCAACTTTAAAATATTCTTAAAACATGCTAAAGAATTGCGAGGCATTGAAAAAGTTGTTACATCTTGAATTCTCATTATAGAATTATACGAAATTGTAAAATTCTTTTCCTGTTGCATTTATATTTTTTCATAAATGAAATAAAAATTTTCCCGTTCGACATGCGAAATGCAACAGGAAAAGAATTTTACAATTTCGTATAATTGTAAAATTCTTTCCCTGTTGCATTTATATTTTTTCATATATGAAATAAAAATTTTCCCGTTCGACATAAGAATTAGAGGTGTAATAACAGTTGCGAATGATATTCACCGAATACTTTATAATTATACATATGCATACATATAATCAGATACCTTATAATCCCAATATTTTAAACCGGTAAAAGTAATGTTGTAGAGAGATCAACAAGGAGAAAAGGATTCAACATCGTAAATATCGAAATAATTCGAAAGGATGTTTTATAATTATTGTCAATTTTTCGAATAGGTAGGTACCTATCGTTGAAACCTGGGAATGGTTTATTTCTGCTGTTGTACGCATATAAGTAAATGTTGGCGATCTACGTGTCGAATATTAATTTGCCGAGGTGTAGTTATACTTACGCGTAAAATGTATTAAAGCAAATTACGACTTTTGCATAAAACGATAAAATGTCATCGGTTCGTTACCGTGAGTGTCCTGTATTTTCCTTCAATTTCATCATTCCTCACTGTCATTAATTACGCATTTCTGATTTTATTAATTAATTAGCAGGATTCCCGTTTTAGTGTACTTTATTATTGTTCGGTGTTATTAAAGCAGCGTGAAACATTCGGAAAGAGAAATGGAAAATGAACTGTCGTGTTCAGCAAATGAAATTTATAAACGGCAAATTATGTATTTCCTACCTCCGCGACGGTGTTTTTACACTACATACCTACAAAATATGAATTTGTGTTTAAAACGAAACCATAAAATATAGGAATTGAGCACGTTATTTCTGAAAGCAATTTAGAAGAGAAATGGTAGTAATCTTGTGAAATACCAGTAATCTCGGGAAAAAGAAACAATACAGTATGTATGTACAAACGGCCATTCGATCTCTTTAATTGTAGACGATGTTTTTACGACTCATGGCTTCTCTATTACTATTTACATTTGCTCCAGTCTCCTCCTTTTTCCGTTTGACTACTCGAGACTCAGGACAATGTACTGCTATTTCCAATTCGAGTAGCTATACACACGACCTCGGAAAAACTCGTTCCGATCAGGCGAATAAACAGTGCAGCCGTATCCACCGGATGCACCCGGATGTATCCGGCGCAGGGTACTCGGTGCACGTGTATCAGAGAGTTAGGATCAAATGCCATTTCCTTAAGATTTAGCCTAACGGCGGCCCGGCGGCCCCGGCAAGTGTCGCTTTTCTCTTTGCGCGAACGGAACGAACAATGTGTACTGTACACTGTAACCAGCCAGTTCCAGCAAATAGAGAGAACGTAGGAAGAAGAGGAGGGAAGAGGATCGTGAGAATTTTCTTCTATACATCGCCGTGCCGGCTCAATTTATCGCGTTTAAAGTTACTAGCGCGTTAACAGTTCGTTCACGCCGCCCAGTAATTCTCGCGAATTGAGTAATTCCAAGGGCCGTCCCGGAATTCGACGTTTTCCACGTTTTCCAGCCGGAGAGAAAATATCCCGTGTACAAGTTCACGGGAGAGAGAAAATTGCCGCACGCTGCTATAGCCAGCTGTGTAAAGAGAAATTAAATCGGCAGGAGAATATACTCGCAGATTGAAATTTTACGCGATGTTCAAAATAATTGAATATTTTCAGTTTGCCTTTATGACTAGCTAATAAATTGCATATTACGACGGTTTATCACACGTTATAACTGGCACTTAAATGCTTAATACATGCGGCGACGATATGATAGAAGAACATGTATATCTCTGTCCAGCATTTATTGCTTAGATTAAAACGTAATTTGATAGGAAAACCACTTTCTCTCCTTTTCTTCATTTAAACACAAAACATAGTGCTTATACAATACAGAAATTATATACTAGTGGTCGAACGGGTGCAAACTAATAGATACAACCGACCGCGACAACGTAATGATACGCGACGATCAGATCTGAACTTCCAAAATGTTATACATTATAGCAGTCATTTTAATTACATGGGATATAATGACATAAAAGAATCAATGTCTAATAGAGATAAAATTTGACTTCTACAAATATCTCGAATACTGGGAAACAAGTTTGTATACTCGCAATCATTAGAGGAGACAGGCAGAGGGAGAGAGAGAAGTGATAAAGCACAAGCGTGACGATGTTCTGACACGGTCGTATCCCTTGCCGATGGATCGCGGTATCAGACCGCAAAGCCAACTGACGCGTTCCGCGCTGTCACGCGTTCAGCTGTATATGTATGTAGAATGCAAATTCTATCTTCACTTCGGTTGCGTATCCGAGCGCTGGAAAATGGCCGCTGAAAGCTCTACAAATACAGGAAGTTAAAGACCGAATCGAGCTGTCGATTGCCGGAAATCAAGTGGCTGTGAAGTTGATCTCGGAACTTCGATTCCGTAATTTTAATCCTTAACTGGTCAGATTTGGTTAAATTAAAAGTCGTTGCAAATTGTTACCCCTTCTATTTTTACTTGCTTGTATTTCATCTCTATTGCGTGTGAAATGTGATATCATCTATTTATAAATCTGCCTATTTTCTCTATGTGATTAAGTTTTTAATTTCCAAATTAGCTCTAAATAGATAGTGATTCGGAAATCGGTATACATGGTTATTTTCAAGCGTCTGGGAAAGCTTATTCCACTACAGATGACCTAAGACTTTTGCAGAACGCTGTACATTCGCGATCGATTCAGTTGGTGCCGCGCGATAGAATGGTCCGAGATTCGATTAATATTCGAGCTCGCAAATGGCCGTCGAAAGAGCGATAATTCGATTATTATCCGGAGCTGGAATTTTCATCGATAATAAAAAACAAATGGAAATTTGGGGTGCCGTGGGGCGGGAAGACGCTTTTAAAAGATATTGAAACTATGTTTCACGTGAACGCGCGCTTCGTAATCTTATATCCGCCGAGAGCCGAGATAAATTTAAAAATGATACGATGCCAAAGTGAGTTATGACGTCCTTGCGAAAGTACGCTCGAGCAATCGCACTACAAGGAAAACGATGAGTTTGCATACGTGTCCCTTCGATGCCTTGAAGTCTAGTAGGTGTAGCTATAAAAGATATATAAATACATACATTTATGTGTATTATATACTGTATGAATATAAATATATATACATATTATATGAGGAATCATCCCCTTGTCGGTTGTACCACGATTTCGCAAACATCCTGTATATAACCATGGTTCAAATNGTAAATACATACATTTATGTGTATTATATACTGTGTGAATATAAATATATATACATATTATATGAGGAATCATCCCCTTGCCGGTTGTACCACGATTTCGCAAACATCCTGTATATAACCATGGTTCAAATAAATAGACGGCGAACAAAAAGATCAGAAGTCAAATGACAGTTTGTAAGTATTGCATCACTCGTCACGAGCGAAATTCCAGTCTACATATATCGTAATAAATACATATATTGGCATGCAATTTACAATTGAGATTTGAGATATAAAATTGAAATATGAATAGAGAGAGCTGGAAGGGAGTAGATTCATTTTTATAGACATATTTTTCAATAAGACTATATGTATATGTACCCATATATTAAACTTTCTCGCGCAAAGTGGTCTCTACAAGCATTTAGTAAAGTTATTGAAAAAAATATGTACAGGTGTACAANTAAATAGACGGCGAACAAAAAGATCAGAAGTCAAATGACAGTTTGTAAGTATTGCATCACTCGTCACGAGCGAAATTCCAGTCTACATATATCGTAATAAATACATATATTGGCATGCAATTTACAATTGAGATTTGAGATATAAAATTGAAATATGAATAGAGAGAGCTGGAAGGGAGTAGATTCATTTTTATAGACATATTTTTCAATAAGACTATATGTATATGTACCCATATATTAAACTTTCTCGCGCAAAGTGGTCTCTACAAGCATTTAGTAAAGTTATTGAAAAAAATATGTACAGGTGTACAAAGTCTCAAGTACACGTTACATTCTGAATAAATGAGATTTTAACGAGATAATTTTTGAAGAGATCCAAGAGCATATGAAAGAAAATTTTAGCACGGGAAAGAAGTCAAGAAAAAGGTACTTGAGAGAGGTTGTTAGTGAAAGTTGATCGAGTTCTTAACAAGCTAGATTAACTTGCCGGACGATCGTTTTTTGAAAAGCTATCTCTATAAAACTTATACGTTCACGTGTTCCTAAGTGTTGTATAACGTAAACGGTTAATCGCGAAACGATTAGTATCAGTATCGCGTTCGCGTTCAATTATAACAAGTGGCAATCGCTCCTTCGAAGTACTGCTTTTCGGGAAACCTAACAGGGAAAACGTATAAGTGTTTCTGTTATCGCGTACTGCATCTCGTAATCCTCGGCAGTCTTGGAATCTTCGTAGTACTTCGGATTGCCGGCATCGGGAAACCGGCGCGAACGTGAGCAACACCGAAGACACGGAAAGAAACGGTGCGGCGCGGCGTTCGGGTAGAGAAAAGAATGAAACCCCGGAAAAGTTCTTCGAGAAGAAGTGCCGGAAGATAAGCTTCACGAGGATGGAAGAGAGACGAGCACAGCTGGAAGGAGATGGAAAAAGTGTGCATTTAACGTTCGCGGGGGTAGAAACGGAGGAAGCTCGGCCGATAATCCTCTCGTTTATATTACTTTACCAACGCACGGGAGTTTCTTCGTCCGTTTCTCTTCCATCCCTGCTCCTGTTTTTCCCTTGTCCCTTTTTCATCTGACGCTGACGACACCACGCCGCTGCGCCGTCCTGCTGTCTCCGAATGACAATAGTCTCCGGGTCTTTCATATTCCTCGCGGTCCGACAAGGTGAAACGAGTTGAAACGAGTCGCGGATACCGCGACTGGCACTAATGAAATTTCTGCTATGGAAAGCTAGCCGGTCGCTTCGCTTCGGCCAAGCGTAAAGAGTCGACCACTCTCGAGTCATTTTAGTAAAATAATCGACATATGTTCTCGCTTCTTTCCTGTATTAGTTACCGAATTGTCGTTCGACCACGGTATTTGGGCAGTAGTTTTTTTACTCCTGTTATAAGATATATTTATAATGTAAACGACATTATGACGAATAATTACTGGGGAGAAAAAGGGTGAAAACAGGTTTTTACATTTTTGTCAATATTTTTTTAGCGCATTGGTATCTAAAAGTTTATAACTCCAAAATATTATGTAATCAAATCGTTAAAACCAATTTGTGGATTTTTCAAAATTCACGCCACACTGGATTGAAAAGAGTTGTTTCATATTTTTCAATGTTTTTCATGGTGATGATTTACATTACATGATTGAAATTACTCATACAAATGTGTACAAATCAATTTCAGGATTTTTCATCAATCATCCACTAAGAGGTTGAAAAAGTGTAAAATATTGCAAAATTTGCAATATTTTTCAAGCTCGATGACTTACCAACTTGGTTTTCATTCATGAAATATTTCTATTTTATACATTTTGAATTCTCTACGTATACATGATAATAGTTCTTGTCTTCATTGTATCATTAATTAAAAATACTTCTGCAGTAAAGCGCGTATTAATGCATCATTCGGAGAAATGAAAATTTGGTTCATGTCACAAAAATTGCTCACATATATGAGCTTATGATGCAAATGGCTTAAACATATGAAATCAAGGACGGAGATCTCATCCAGAAACTACTTGCTCTCGATTACACTATTTGCACTCGGTACTGGATTAATATTTATGCATCGTATCGCGATATTTAGCGATTCTTGATTTTAGCAGTTGCAGTGTATAAATTCCGAATATGCCGTTTTTAAGAGAAAGCATTTAAAATTTTCCTCTTTCATTTCCCCAGCCAACTTGACGCGACTCCGAGGCGCGTTCGTGTTTTCGTTTTCCTGGATTATCGAGAATTGATCGGATGAGCAAGTTATGAAGGGTGCAGGTGTTCGAGATTAGAAAGCTCTTCTTACTCTATTTCTGTCCGCTTTCCTCGCGCCATCACGCGACACAGTGATGTCGAGGAAAACACTCGCGCGCTCGAAACTAGAGAGAAAAATGTCCGCGAATCACCAATGGGAAATGCCGTCGCATTGGTAATCATTTACGCTTTTTGGTTAAATATTGCCATGCGTTAAATGATGAAATACTCTTACTTCTTGATTAGCGAGACGATTACGAATAAAAATTTCGCATTTCGAAACGACGATAAAGCAACAGAGTTGATTTTCATCGATGAATGGTTTCGTCGCGTTGCAATCACTATCGTTTTTAACGATTACAAAATAAAGGTTGCCATTAACCGGCTTAATTAACTCCTTTTAATGAATTTGCAAGTCGGTATTTACACGTTAAATACCATGAAAAGGATTATTTAGTTAGCTTAAATCGAGTCAGACGAAATCGGATAAAGCTTATAGGATTTGCGTACTTGATTCCGTGACAGAAATAGCGTCCTTGTGAATTGCCTTAAAAGAGTTATTGCAAGCTACTAATGTTAGAACTTTTCGACTATTGACCGCCTGGAGTATACAAAGTTAAATTGGATTTTGAGGATTATAGAAGTTGGCGCGTGCTGACTTGGATTTTTGTCGGAATAAATTTTAATGTAGTATTCCAGTATAATTTTTGATGGACACTGAAGTTTAAATGTATGATAATTAAATGATTCGCAACGAAGCAACATTAACTAGTATTTCCCCACAGACAGAAGCATGTTCTTTCATTTGACGTACAAGGTTCTCATTTATGCAAATTCGGTTTGTACTTACAGGAAGCGTCATAGAAAGAGTGTATATTACATTCCATTTATCCTCGCCTAAATTATCGCTCGCGAGAAATATCTCGAGGCCGTGTTACCGTTTTCGGGCGTTTGAAAGCAATTTTGGAACTTCTAAAAGGTCCAGCTGGAACTTTCTCTTGTACCCAGAAGGATTCAACATGGCGCGAGGATACATCCTGAGAGAGTTCAAAATGCTGCTTATCACTTTTATATTTCCTCGGTTTTGATAAATTAAACAGGAAAGATGATTATTTAACACTGACGTACGCGATGCTTCGCTAAGAAAAACAGCTTCCAACTTTTCCAATAGCGAAAAGGTTACCGCGTCTGCACGCAAGGAAGACAAGAAACAAATCGTGGACGCGTTCCTACATACGAGTAACGCGAAGGGAATAAGGATCCCGTACTCTCGTACCCGCACGAGAGGACAGAAGAGAAAATATGGGAATAAAAGACGCCCCTGGCATAACAGTGAGGCTGGTTCTAGTTGTTCTCCGGGTGGAGCTTTTTTCTGGAACTCTTTCCCTCTTTTTTTTGAAGCTCGAATGTATTCTCGTGGTACCCAATGTTCTAGTCGAAGCTCCTCTGCGGAATTACACTTACCCGTTGCGTAGGTTGTCGACTCGCAAATGGTTATTGCCGTGTACAAGCCTGAAGAGAAACCGAAATGCTCTCATGGGATCTAATTGTTCAATTCCGTCGTCGAAGCGCAGAATTTTCGACCAAGGGGAATTCTGTGGCCGCATGAAATTCATAAATTCACGCTCTGGACNCAGCTATCTTTAATAGATGAAGCGATAAACTTTTAGGAAAAATTATATTTACACCGAAGTGAGATTTATAATTGTATTTTATATGTTCTTTAAGCCGCAGGCAATTTTTAACGTACCGTTTTTGATATTCTAGTGTAGTACATGATTTTGATACTTTTTGATAGAATCATACCTCACTTATAACAGTCTCTATTCTCCACAGATCGTATGATTTTACGTTTGGTTACTTTTTATTGCCCATGTTAAATAATACCCTCGAAGTCGATATTATTTCAACTTTAAAATATTCTTAAAACATGTTAAAGAATTGCGAGGCATTGAAAAAGTTGTTACATCTTGAATTCTCATGTTTAATGAGAAAATTTTTATTTCATTTATGAAAAAATATAAATGCAACAGGGAAAGAATTTTACAATTTCGTATAATTGTAAAATTCTTTATATTCACGTTTTTACAATTATACAAAATTGTAAAATTCTTTCCCTGTTGCATTTATATTTTTTCATAAATGAAATAAAAATTTTCCCGTTCGACATAAGAATTAGAGGTGTAATAACTTTTTCAATGCTTCGCAAAATTTCTAAAATTTGACACAGTGTTTCATTAATGCAATATCTAAAAACTGTTTTTAAATGCTTTGTCACTGTTTTACTTTAAGGGCTCAAACAACATGAACCCACCTTCGTATCATAATACAGTATGCTGCTTCTATAGGTATTACGTTCTTGCTCTAACAAATATGTACGCGTGAATTGTATACTTACTCCCTTCTTAATATATTTGTAAAAGTCTTATCTCTTTATTGGTTCTGTAACGAGACATAAATTGTTAGCTAAGTCACATTGCACTGAGGCTTACACAGATCTGAGTATTAGCTCGTAAGAATTCAGTAAGCCGGTTTGCAGCGACCATATGGTACACCTGTCTCCTTTACGGAAAATCCATCCGGCATGTTCTCTCATTTAGACAAATTTAATTTCTTTTAATCGCGCAACGTATCGTAAATTCTTCTATCGATGCTGTAAAATAAACTGAAACTTTTATATTTTAATATAAAAGTTCAAACATTGGGTATTGTTCCTCGGATAGAAATGGATCCTATAAAATACGAACTCCTACAATACGAATTTCCAGCGGAAATTGAAACACGCTCAATCTTTGTGTAAAGTTTAAATCTCCGTACCGACCAGATAGCTCCAAAAAAAAGACAAAGTTCTCTTCCCATAGAACATCATAAAATCAGGGCAAAGAACCGAACTCGTCACCGATCGTTCATCAATTTCAAGATCGTCTGCGCACAGGAAGTGATTGGAATCTTATCTATTCATAAGTTAGGTCAATGAAATATCGATGCGATATCGAAACTATGCAAAATATTGTTAAATATCGCGTTACAAAAGTTCCGCCTAAAATAGTTTCGCTATCAATTAAACCATACATCGTGTTTCCGTCATGCCATGTTATGGCTTCTATCGAACTACGTTTTACGCTTTTTTTAATCGGTCAAGTAACCGCTGTTATTACTCGCTGACAGATAGATAACATCGAAATGTCTGGTTCGCCTGTTGATTGATAAATAATCCCTGCATCAAATGGTTGCGAATGATATTCACCGAATACTTTATAATTATACATATGCATACACATAATCAGATACCTTATAATCCCAATATTTTAAACCGGTAAAAGTTGTTGTAGAGAGATCAACAAGGAGAAAAGGATTCAACATCATAAATATCGAAATAATTCGAAAGGATGTTTTATAATTGTTGTCAATTTTTCGAATAGGTAGGTACCTATCGTTGAAACCTGGGAATGGTTTATTTCTGCTGTTGTACGCATATAAGTAAATGTTGGCGATCTACGTGTCGAATATGAATTAATTTGTCGAGGTGTAGTTATACTTACGCGTAAAATGTATTAAAGCAAATTACGACTTTTGCATAAAACGATAAAATGTCATCGGTTCGTTACCATGAGTGTCCTGTATTTTCCTTCAATTTCATCATTCCTCACTGTCATTAATTACGAATTTCTGATTTTATTAATTAATTAGCAGGATTCCCGTTTTAGTGTACTTTATTATTGTTCGGTGTTATTAAAGCAGCGTGAAACATTCGGAAAGAGAAATGGAAAATGAACTGTCGTGTTCAGCAAATGAAATTTATAAACGGCAAATTATGTATTTCCTACCTCCGCGACGGTGTTTTTACACTACATACCTACAAAATATGAATTTGTGTTTAAAACGAAACCATAAAATATAGGAATTGAGCACGTTATTTCTGAAAGCAATTTAGAAGAGAAATGGTAGTAATCTTGTGAAATACCAGTAATCTCGGGAAAAAGAAACAATACAGTATGTATGTACAAACGGCCATTCGATCTCTTTAATTGTAGACGATGTTTTTACGACTCATGGCTTCTCTATTACTATTTACATTTGCTCCAGTCTCCTCCTTTTTCCGTTTGACTACTCGAGACTCAGGACAATGTACTGCTATTTCCAATTCGAGTAGCTATACACACGACCTCGGAAAAACTCGTTCCGATCAGGCGAATAAACAGTGCAGCCGTATCCACCGGATGCACCCGGATGTATCCGGCGCAGGGTACTCGGTGCACGTGTATCAGAGAGTTAGGATCAAATGCCATTTCCTTAAGATTTAGCCTAACGGCGGCCCGGCGGCCCCGGCAAGTGTCGCTTTTCTCTTTGCGCGAACGGAACGAACAATNATGTTACGGGTTAAGCGCATTGGTTCTTGAAGTCGTTTTTAAAAAATAATCTAGTGTAATAGAACACATGGTCAGACATGAAAAGGGGTTGCAACATATAAATAATCGTAGAATAATTAAAGTCATTGTTGAAAGTAATTTTCAGGTTCATTAAAAGTTGATTACGTTGTCCGTAACAAGTACGTCTGCTAAAATATTGAGTCAAACTACTGACATTCGCCTACCAATATACATATATATTCAGTCCGAGCTGTTCTTATTCGTATTAACTTTGACGTGACGTTCCTCATTCTACCGTTTATTCAGTCTAGACGTAATGCACGTTTCAGCTTCCCTTCGAGCGCGTGCACATGCAAGTTACATGCGGCTGCATGTGCCAGGATACGCACTCGGACGAATGAATGATGGATCGAACCCGGTAACCAACCGTGCGGCTGCTATACTAGCTAGCTACGCCCGCAATGGCCATTCTATCATTATTGCTGGCTAAGATAACGATACGATCCCGGGTTCCTTGGCCTGCGTCAGCCGAGATAGGGCATGTTCACCTTCCATTCTCTTCCGCGAATCGCTCTCCTTTTCCCCTTCCTTGTACGCGCGCATTCTTCCGTTTTTTCTTCGTGACATCGAGGAGGAGAGGAAGGTTCGCCGACGCGACCGCGAGTGGTTGAACGACGGCGCATTGTTATGGCCACAGGAATGCTCTTCTTTCGTCTCGAGTGAAAATCCATATCGCGACTACACATACGCAGAACTATGCCACCCCTCTATACTTACCCACGTTGGGTTCTTTAGGTTCGCTTATCGTTTCATCGCTCGCGTGGTTCGCGTGCCCTCCGGGGGAAAGACGGGCGTCCATTTCTCGTCTTATCGCGGCAGCCTCGCGGAGGCGCGCCACATCCACCCTTCCGCCTATTGCCCACGGCCTACCTATTTTCGCAACCCTTTCTTGCCGCGATCGAGTCGACGCATCCTCCGGCCTTGCGCGTTTTTTCGTTTCAATCTAGCGCTGATCGGGGAGTGTAGATCGACGGTGATATTGAGATAGAGCGTGTCTCCTTTTCGATGGGTTCTCGACCAATTAATGTTTTAATTCAGTTTTGTAACTTATTCTGACCTAATTGGTTAGACCTTACAGGACTGGAGTATCGACATTTTTAACATTCCTCGGTAAATTGACGTTTTTTGTTCTCTTTTATACATGATCAATCAAAAATATTGCAAAATATGGATTTCCTTGTTTTATTTCGGACAATCTCTCTTTGATATAAAATTTCTTAAAATCCGAAGTGTCGTAACTATGATTTTTGCTTCAATTTGTAGGGTTTATTTTATAAAATATCGGCATACTTTCATTGAATAAGGAATGCCTAGAACGCCCTAGAGTGAACTTCAAAATAAACATTAAAACGAATTTTGTCTTATCACTCTGACAATGAGAAATAAAGATTCAGAATCGAATAGCGTAAACCCATATTTTGAGCCAATTTAGAGGGTAACTGATATTTTCTCTTATCGCAATGTTATCGAAGTTTACCCCCTACGCTATATTTATTTTGTTCGTGATTTTGTAATATCGTTACTAGATATTTTATTGAAGTATATAATACTTTATTCCTTCAGTTGTAGATGCACACTCTTCATAGGAGGCACAAAACGGAAACGGATGTCTACTCTGTGCGCCCACACCCAGGAAAATGGTGAGTACCCTCTATTATTTACTATTCCCGTTGTTTAATAAAACATCAATTTTATTTTCGAAACGGGAATAGTCCGTTGGTGAAATGAAACTTTATTCGAACGCAATACAACTTGATTAAATTCGTTCTAAAATTTGTGTCACTGCACCGGTGCGCGTGACACGCGGGTTATAAAGCAAAAGGGGTAAAGTATTCCTCGCGAATAATAATCCAGCAGCAACAACCGTTTCTCTCTCGAATTCTCGTCGTTTCTATCGCGAGGCAGCCACGCAGTTACAACGTAATTGCGTCAAATCACGTGGAACGATGCCCAGTGAGGTTATGCGTTGCGCCGCGG
Source organism: Ceratina japonica (assembly GCA_019453355.1). Taxonomy (NCBI): domain Eukaryota; kingdom Metazoa; phylum Arthropoda; class Insecta; order Hymenoptera; family Apidae; genus Ceratina; species Ceratina japonica. The sequence continues at coordinate 47,342 of SMSR01009527.1, forward strand.
CGCGCGCGGCGTCGGGCGATAAAAACACAGATCGTCGACTTCAATAAATTCGCGCAATCCACGCGGGAGGAATTTAAGCATCGGCCGCACGCCAACGGGTTACGCAATGAGAAATTGTTACCGATTCCTGCCCCTCCGACTCATTGCGGATTTAACCGTTTAATCGAACCCGGAGTGGACGCCACTCGAACGTTACAAGAACGGTTTCATAAATACGCATCTGTGCGCATTTATTTGCTTCTGTAATCATTTCACGGATCAGTCGTTAGCGGGCCGCGGCTGCACGCCCGGATTAAACGATCTCAAATACCGTTTTTATTTATGGATCTTACAGTCACTTTGGAATTCATACTTTGTGTCCCGTTTCGAGATTATTGGCCCCTGTTTATACCGCGAAATAAAGGATAAATCGTCGGACATTCTCATTTTACACCGATGCGGTGTTGCGAAAATTATCGGTCGTACGAGGACCGAATAATGGCTTTGAGTTGTAAAAGAGAGCACATATTTTCTATAAAAGGATTCCTTATAACCAGCTGCGAACGAAAAGTCCTGATACGTCAAGCGACCGTCTGCGTACTCAAGGCTATTATTTTTTCGCTTATAAAGTTAATAGACCACAAACCCATGCACCCAGACCGATTTAATGAAACTATTATGGAGTTTCACTGGCCACCGGTTTACCGACGAAAAATAGTTGACCGAAACGTGGCCTGTAATGGCGGTCGAAATTCGTCGTATTTAGTAATAGTCTCATTAATTTATTCCCCCTAACAAATTCGTCCTCGCGTTGCGATGGTCATGGTTTATCTACATTCTCGTCAATTTCTCCCCTTCTCTCGTTTTAGCACCACGTCGACCTTTGAAGCTTTGTTATCTGTTATGCATTATAATCGATATCATGCATTACAGTATACAGGGTGTCTCAACTAAAGGAGGCCACCTATTTATTCTGTTCTGAAGTTTTCCCATAACATAAAATATACAAGAGATATTTAGGTGCCCTTGTTGAGTTGAGACACCCTACATATTTTTTTCTCGATCGATAATTCGGAAATACTTCGTTGCGATTCGTTTTCAATAAAGGCAATAACTACCTGCAATTTTAGGATTAACCGCCATTTGACCAAAATCGCGCGTTACTGCTCCCATTCGAAACGATTTCGTTCCCCGGGTTACGTACTTATGAATCCAGGTGCCTCAGTAATGTCGACCGTTCGATTACCGGATGCCCCTGTAATAATATCGCATAGCCTACGTGTATATATAATATATGTACAATATTAAGCGTACAAGGTATTTTCGCGTGTACACGCGGGCATACCACGTGGCGCGGTTATGTGCACAGCTATGTATATGTCACTTCAAATTTGCGAAACGACGTGCGTCGCGTCGCGTCTGAGGCCGCGGCCACCGAGAGAATTCACTGGGAAACGTTAAGTTCGCTGGATGTCTCAGGGTAAAATTCCACCTAGAGGAAATCGTTTTCATAACGTGTCGCGTCGCTTGCCATCCTCTCTGATAAGAATTCTTATGCTGTTCGCAGCACGAATCGCCGAATTGACCTAAATATCTGGCATTCTTTACTGTGCGAAACAGGCAAAATTTGTCTAGTAAGAATGAAAATATAATCTCTGATCAAAGTATGGGTACGCTTCGGAAGTTCGCCGTTAAAGACGGCTCTCTGTCTATTACTATAGTATATATTCTTTATATGAATCTTTACCAAATGAGTAAATCATTGAAGATGAATGATAATTTGTTGAAAACGCGGGACAGATTTTCAATTTTTATAAACAATGAGACTCGAAAATTTAGTAACGAGCGCGCCCTGAATGCTTCTCTTACCGGATTATGATTTACAGACCGCGGTGCGATTTATCCATCTGCGCTTTCACGTATCGGCGGATTCTATTCCTTCCGGTACAGGGGGATGGAGCACCGGTATCGCTTCGCGACGGAAACGCGCACGATATGGACGGCAGCCCGCAGTCTTTTATCGTCCCCGATGATTTCCCCGTGAAATAAAATCAACCCTTCGTTGAGCTTGCGATACAAAAACGACGAATCGAAACTGTTAACGATAATTGCTTCCCGTGCTGACGGGAAACAGGTGCCCGTAATTAGAAATAAGCGATAACAAGTTCCGTCATCGCCCGTGTGTACTCCAATCGCTCTCTAATACACGTGTGCGAATTAGTTGGGAGAGTTTCCTTTGAAGCTTAGGGAGTTTTACGCGTTGGGCCACGGGACGACGACACAGGATCGTCATTATTGGAAGGGGAGAGCGACAATTTATGGGTAAAGTGTCAATCGTAGGGCGGATACGGGCGCCATCGTTAATTCGCTTTGATTCTTACCCTCTTATACACGATCCAACTCACCCTTTGCTGCCTAACAACCATGCTGTGACCAACATCGCCAACTATTCTCGACTTTCTCGTCCGGAAACAGCAATCGGTTCACTGCGTGTGTATCCGTTTTTTGACACGTTTAGGATCTGTTGAGCGTTGCTCATGTGGAAATTGTAAAATCGGATAGTTAGCTTTTATCTATTTCTAGAATATTTGTGTACGATCTGAAATACTGTGATAGAATAACTAGTATAATTCTGATAAAGTTCGCGAACTGTATTTCGATATTTTTACATTCTAGTAAATATATTACTTGAGTGGGTTGCAAAGTTACGAGTGTACGTTCAAGATGATCAACTAGGATTTACTAGAGATTTTATGAATTCTGAATGCGATCGCAAAACTTCGGGAGCATAAAGGTGTCTGTACACGATATGGAAATCTGATCCACAGGGGCTGTAAAAAACCCTTATTTCGAGGAAATAGGTTTTTAACGTACGATGTTATCAGAGCATTTTTATACAAAAAAAAAACTAATTTAAATTTTACGTTAATCAGAGATATCGGGCTTGCAACTATAAATTAAATACGCATGCACAGTCAATGTACCTTTAGCTTGTAAATTTATTAAAGTGAAAAAAATATGTTTAAATTTACCAGAGAAATATTGAACTTCTTGTGAAACATATTTGAGATATGCTCCTCTAAATAAATATTCGTGCAGTGGGAAATCCAATAATCATGCAAAAAATGGGGACGTGAAGAATCTCGTTTCGGTATAAAAACAGAACTACAAAATTCGTTCGACCTACATGCGAAATTGCGGGAGCAGACACTTTTTTTTCGTGCCCGTGCGAGGATTTGCAAGGGAAGAGTGGTAGGATTATCACTGCTTACTTAACTAAACGAAAAACACGCGGGACGTTCTTCAATGCTTAAATAAATTAACAGCTTTGATATAGTGAAAGGCAGGCTCACCCATTCAATACTTGTAATGACCGATTGCTCTCGACTGCCCTCAAATCGAGTACATTTTTCCTCTAATAAACCGCACAATCAAAGCGGTATGGGTTAAAATAGATCTATTATACGATTCGTTCATGCATCGTTCTCGTTCAAGCTTTTACATTGTATGATATTCGTTTAACAGAAATGGAAGTTCGTGAAATGGACAAATTTCTAAAGAATTGACCAAACGTAGATGAAAAATCGTGTCATGTGGTTTACATGTGAAATGGTGCGGCTATTGGTGTTTTCAAACCGCTTCCTGCTATTATTTTGCTAACTGTTTTCACTACCCTCTGTGGTTTATCAAATTGAATGAATTTTATCGAAGTAAAATTTGAACAAGTTAAGAGAGGCGTTGCTAGAATGTGAGTTCGTAAGCTGTCATGAGTAAAATTATTCTTACAACGAAGGATTGGTGGCCTACGAATTTCGTTTATTGTACCCCATTTGTCGACGCGTCTCGCGCGAGTATAATTAGCGCGTTTAAACTGTGCGCACTTAAAGCACGATGCTTTCGAGATACATATGAAACAAGGGACGTGGACAATTGGTCCTAANACTATTGGTGTTTTCAAACCGCTTCCTGCTATTATTTTGCTAACTGTTTTCACTACCCTCTGTGGTTTATCAAACTGAATGAATTTTATCGAAGTAAAATTTGAACAAGTTAAGAGAGGCGTTGCTAGAATGTGAGTTCGTAAGCTGTCATGAGTAAAATTATTCTTACAACGAAGGATTGGTGGCCTACGAATTTCGTTTATTGTACCCCATTTGTCGACGCGTCTCGCGCGAGTATAATTAGCGCGTTTAAACTGTGCGCACTTAAAGCACGATGCTTTCGAGATACATATGAAACAAGGGACGTGGACAATTGGTCCTAAAGCGACCATATTTTCCAAGAACGATTGACGGTCTCTAGTCTAATTCGTCGCGGAAGGCCGTTCGTGCCGCGAAAATAGGTTAGATTTGAATAATAGTTCTCTCACATCCGGTTCACACCAGAGATCCGTGCACGGACATGCAAATTTTCAGTAACTGTTTTAGAATATGTGCTGGCGCGAGGTGGCTCGTAAACTCTGAACATATTCGCCAGACATGCTGCTCGTATCCCATATAATATGTTAATGACACGTCATTAGACCTCAGCCGCACGTAAACGATCTCTTAGAATACTTATCAGTGTTCCTACGGAAACAAGACTGGATGGTAGGAAGAATTGAGAAGAAAATAAAAGAATAGTTTATGTGTTGAGATCAAGGTAGGATGGTTGCGAGTAGTATCTGATATTGCAGTTGAGAGTTTAAAAATGAGAGCGACAGAAAGATTTGGTTGATACCCAAAGCCATACCTATGTATGTAGATTTTGGAAAAGTTTGTTCAGCCTTTTTGGAACACGTGTATGTTTGATGCGCTTTACCGCCGTTATACACGTTCCGCGAATGGCATCTCTTGTGACAAGGATTAATTGTAAGAATAAGAACGGAGTAGTAGCAGTAATAGTAATCGTTTATTTCATGCCATCAGACTTTAAGGAAGGTGGAACATTCGATAATATTACATATACAATATATTTGTAAGCATTCTTTATACAATGATTGTCCTTATATAATATTGATATTTAATATACAGTGAAGTCGATAAATATTCATACATACTTCAAACCTAATCAACCCCTAATTTAACATACTATAACGAGTATATTTTTATCCGAGATTTGTAGATGTTTTTAAAACCAAGTTATCGAATTAATGATACACGTATTCTGAAATTCTTACGAACTAAATCTACTATCTCGAGTCATTGTTAAACAATACGTACAATTTTTTATTGAATGTATCTTTTTGGTTCTTATATAAAAAAGGCGTAATTGAGAATGCACGGTATTTTCGAAAGGGAAAATTGTATCTAGCGTTTTTCCCGTGAAAATTCGCTAATTATAATGTTTAATTGTAACTTGTAATTACGAGTGAACCCACCGCGATAATGGATTGAAAAGTACGGGGTTTAATTTTTGCTCACGCTGGAACGAGCGAGTTGTAAAAATTTCACAGATTCCTGCCGTTGTATCCAATTGCAATACGCGAAGTCTCCATTACGAATAAAAACTGGCATTGGGACCAGCAGGTTTCGCAACGGTGACAATGGGACGATTTTATTTCCCCGATCCACAGTTTGGCAATCACAGTCGGGCAAACAGTATCGATGTCGCGAACCGATGGATTCCCTTTATACACGCGTGTTGCACGCGCGTATCGCGTTTAACAAATCGATTTGAGCGAAATACTTCAGAGCCACGGTATGTAGGTCGATCGCTCAGGAAAGCCTACCGTTTTAAATGCATTCTAAATTTCCGATTGTTTGTATATAGAATCGTATATTTGTATATAGCGTATTTGTAATGTAGTTTCGTAATATTTAACCTTACTTATCGATTTCTTGTGTATTTATTTGCAAGCACACCTGGTGATTTAATAATTCGCAATTACTATTGTTACACTTCCATGCCTTATTACATTCTATGAAGAATAATATCCTCATTTTTGAAACCTATACAAATCCCACTTCCCTGCAAAACTGAATAACGGATATAACTCACTTTAGAACGTACACAACATGCCCTGTTCAAACTCTCGCTAAACACGTCACAAAACTTCTGCACCCTACTATCCCACCGTACAAAATGCCATATATTTTGCCTGGAGTTTAGGCCGGCACAGGTTTCGCGAATCTTTTTTTAACATCCACGCTCGTTCGTCGATTTACCGGTGTGTACATACATGGAAAAAATGTCCTCGAACGTTGAACGTTTCCAACATCGTTGTCGTCCTCGTCGTCGTCGCTAAGTATTTGATTCTGCGTGCCGAGTATTATCTACCTGGCACACCGGATACGTACATCCCACGGTATCGTCGGTCGAACAGAATTCGACGTCAGAAACGTTTATTCTATATTCACTCTTCTCTGTGATTTTCGGATTGGAAAGCAATACTCGTCACGACGCGGAATAGTACTTTCATCGTGTCGTTCAATTTGCCAAGTTGCTCCGCGAAATAAGTTTGCGTAATCCGTATTAGAATATAAAGCTGCTTAATACATTTATTTTCATCTGTGGACAATTGGGTATGAATGGACAAAACAGCATGAGCACATCAGGATTGTGTTTTCTTGTACTTTTACCAAATCGTATGTTTGAAATTTTTTTCACAAATAATAGAAATTAGTAGCTAAGGAGTGAAATGACAATTTAAGATTTCTGTCAAAAGTTCATGAAATGCGACAAAAAGCTGTGTTCAATATTTGAAGCACTAAACGTTTTGTAAAAAGTGATATTTATAGAGAAATGAGGTTCGTAAATCCCCTTACCTCTTGTTCGATGTGTTTCTTTTAAGTTGCAAGGAATTTCTAACGTATATTTTCTAATATTTCGATAGAATTGTAGTTGACAAATGTGTACAAGTTTGCTTACGTTTTATTGTATATTCTAAATAATATNTTTATTTGCAAGCACACCTGGTGATTTAATAATTCGCAATTACTATTGTTACACTTCCATGCCTTATTACATTCTATGAAGAATAATATCCTCATTTTTGAAACCTATACAAATCCCACTTCCCTGCAAAACTGAATAACGGATATAACTCACTTTAGAACGTACACAACATGCCCTGTTCAAACTCTCGCTAAACACGTCACAAAACTTCTGCACCCTACTATCCCACCGTACAAAATGCCATATATTTTGCCTGGAGTTTAGGCCGGCACAGGTTTCGCGAATCTTTTTTTAACATCCACGCTCGTTCGTCGATTTACCGGTGTGTACATACATGGAAAAAATGTCCTCGAACGTTGAACGTTTCCAACATCGTTGTCGTCCTCGTCGTCGTCGCTAAGTATTTGATTCTGCGTGCCGAGTATTATCTACCTGGCACACCGGATACGTACATCCCACGGTATCGTCGGTCGAACGGAATTCGACGTCAGAAACGTTTATTCTATATTCACTCTTCTCTGTGATTTTCGGATTGGAAAGCAATACTCGTGACGACGCGGAATAGTACTTTCATCGTGTCGTTCAATTTGCCAAGTTGCTCCGCGAAATAAGTTTGCGTAATCCGTATTATTATATAAAGCTGCTTAATACATTTATTTTCATCTGTGGACAATTGGGTATGAATGGACAAAACAGCATGAGCACATCAGGATTGTGTTTTCTTGTACTTTTACCAAATCGTATGTTTGAAATTTTTTTCACAAATAATAGAAATTAGTAGCTAAGGAGTGAAATGACAATTTAAGATTTCTGTCAAAAGTTCATGAAATGCGACAAAAAGCTGTGTTCAATATTTGAAGCACTAAACGTTTTGTAAAAAGTGATATTTATAGAGAAATGAGGTTCGTAAATCCCCTTACCTCTTGTTCGATGTGTTTCTTTTAAGTTGCAAGGAATTTCTAACGTATATTTTCTAATATTTCGATAGAATTGTAGTTGACAAATGTGTACAAGTTTGCTTACGTTTTATTGTATATTCTAAATAATATCCACAAAGTTGATGTTATTTAAAATTTAAAGCATTCTTAAATCATCTATTAACAATTATACAGACTTAGAAAATTCTGTCATTATTGCATCTATAATTTTTTCATAAACGAAATAAAAATTCTTCTATTTAACATAAGAATTCAAAATGTGCCAACTTCTTTAGTAGCCTCTTCTAAAATTTTGCATAGTGTTTTATAAATATAATATTTAATAGTTAGTCATACAACTTTAACAGCGAGTACTATGAGCTTAGGTACGTGCATTTAATTCCGAGTATGCTGACATCATCTGTAACGAAACTATCAGTTAGCTATTGTCGAGATTCGTATGCGTGTCTGTCATTCGACAAGCAGTAAGTACCTCTGCTCGTCTCAACACTAGGCAGTCTTTTTGGTTCTGCTATCGCTTCCGCTTGTCGACCGCGAGTTGCTCGATGAAGGCAGCATTTGCTTTATCGAATACACGGGTGGATAGTCGCGAGGCCGCGTAATTCCCGTTGTCTCGACGCGTCGCGTCGCGTCGTGACGTCGGTCTCGGTGTCAGTGCACGAGCGATTGAATCGAATCGCGCGACCTACCCTGTGGCTCGGTTCCCCCGGAGAACTGGGTCAACGATGCGAAAAACCCGCGGAGATGAAATGTTAAACAGCTGGGAGAGCTGCTGATAGGATCGAGTACTCAATTAAGCTGACAATGGGCAGCTTCGAAATTGCCAAGCCCGATTCTGTACTTGCTTGTTACACTTTGACCGTATTACCGATCCCTAACTTGCACCACCAATGACCTGAATGTCGTTCCACTACCTTCGCGTCGCGTCAAACCTCTCGGGCGTAAACTTTCGCGTCCTTCCGCGACAAGTGCATGTAACAAGCTAATTTCATCAGGGTTAAGAGGTCCATCGATGCTGAGTGGCATTATCAGGGAATGCTCACTTCGAAATGGTATGACTTGTTCTCGAAGCGTGTGCGGTTCTCGAGAGCACATGCGATTATACGATTCGTTGCGTGATATCTGGCCGTGAAACTTTCATAACTTATTTATTGACGTTATCGCGCGCATCTAGTTATCGTTTTATATGTATAACTCGCATCTGGATCACGTTGTCTCTTCAACGCGTACTACGGATGGATAATCTTATGGGGTATTGATATGCGAATGCTACGGGCTAATCGAGATTTAATGCAATTTGCATGCTTGATCGTTGATTCTGCCAGCCAGCACGCGTTGTTCAATCATTTCGTGATTTCCATTATTGCAACAACAATCAGGGCCATGCAACTGCTACGCGACGTTGCCAATATTGGGAAAATCTCCGTCATCGTTGGGACTGACAGATGTGAACAGCTTCTTTCTTTAGGAAAAACAGTTAATCATGACAATCCTTCAGGATTCTGTAATTTAGCTTTATGGACAATGGGAAAAATTATCTATAATAATGAAACGTTAGGAAACATTTCTGTGGTACAGAAAGTATATTTCATTGCCAAAGATTTCGAGTTGATATTACGTCGCGTGCGTTTAGTTATACGGGGGATTGACGTTACACGGAGCGTTCGATCAATTTTCCGCAATGTTATACGTTCTGCTAGTTAAACAGTATCCGTATATTTATGAATACATTTACAAATGCGCGGATGCGTGCACCACGTGAAATAAATATTCATATGAATTTATAGATATTTATAATTCGAATTCAATTTTCCAATGCATGTTATTCGGGTATATTTTAGCCGGAGAGCTACATTCGTGTTTGCAACACATGAATTATTATTGAAAATGAAATAACACCGCACAAATGTACGGTGAATAAAGCGATTTCCTATAAATATTCCGCAAAACTTTTTTCTAGTTTATTTTCCATCATTGAGTTTGCTTCTCTGTAATAATCGCAGATAAGCTTTTCAATATATGACGTATTTTTTCGTGGAGTTTTTATTAGCGCGAATAATTATAACCTCCTAGCTTGTTTTATTGCTAGCAAGATAAAACAGCAGAGAAATCTCGCTTCGTGTAAAAACACTTGGCAGACGAGTAATAACTTAATCGAGTGACGACTCGTCTTTTTTCAAGGCGCTTCGTGACCTTTGCACCGTTAACTCCAGGCTCATATAGGACACTATTAATTTCCAGCGTGAATCCCGTTCTAGCAGCCACGTTCGCATGTTTCATGGTACGTTGGGTAATCAATTGGTCCGAGCATGATTAGCTCGTAAAGTGTATAATGGTGGCACCTTATCGCGGCGCCTCCGCGCTGTCTATACGTCTGAATACGTTTAACGGTTCACTGCCGGAGAGGTCTTGGGTGTAATAATTGAGCTATAGCCGTGCGAACGGATGTGCTGAAGATACACTGACGAGCGTAGAATAACTCGAGCTAATGAATTTCATTTGTGTCTCGTTACACGCAGTTTGCCTTTCACGCGCTCTCTGATGCTCATTACTATTCGCTGCTCTCAAATATTTACTCTCATGGAAATCGATTGACGAGCTGCGCTATAAAAAGGGAAGTTGAGATCGGATACCTTTCGCCTCGCAGATTTTACCGTTTTTCATCTAACGATTCTATCGATAACAACACGAGAGGGCTAAATTCAATTTAACATTTTAATTAAAGTAAACTTAATTTAACTTTATCCTGCGCATTTTGTCGATAGTTTCAACCGTCCATTTCCCCCCAATTTCTAAATGGCACTTCAGTTGAATGGTTAAAAAACAATTCGACTCTCTGAAAAAAGTCTTAGATAGTCAAACCGAACCGGAACGTCGTAAACATTTTATCGAGTCCATAGATGATTGTTTTGCTATTAGCAGAAACTGTCCGCCTAAAAGATACTAGAACTCGTGTGCGAATTTCCGTACCGTTATTTCGTGAATGTTTATGTCACTCGATGCCAAAGGACTGTGCAGGAGTAAATAACTAGCTGCATAGCGCTGTCGCTACTATTGATTGAAATCCTCCCAAAGGGGAAAAGAAGAAAAACGTACACGATGCTCATCGTTTGCTAGGAAATACGTCACGTCGACGCAAATGACTGCTGAACAGATCATAGTATTCCTAGTACGTACATCAAAGCGTGTCTCCAATCATATACGTCGATGCGGATATTAAAATCGTTCATCAACTATATTCATTTCCTTCCTTTAGACACGTAATTCATAAAATCAGTCCGTATCATTTTTTCTATCTCATTTCTCTCCGGTTCTTAATTAGGGCTGCCTACATAAGGCATTCTGCTGTTCATCACACTATTCAGTATACGTACTGTAATTCCGCGATTGATGGAACACGTTTTTAAAAAAGTTTAAAAATCAAATATACTAGGAATATTAAATACTGTGTTATCGATTTGTATAATCTCTGAGATGAATCACCCATCAGAACTATCATGATTACCTAAGATATCATCGTTTTAGATTAGAATTATACCGCAATGTTATTAAAGTTTAATTTTTGAGAATGATGAACATCCTGTATAATAGTAATCTTACTTCTTATCACCATAAAAAGTTCTTGTAATTACCAAAGATTGAAATAAAAGATATTTACGCGTTCTATGTACGGTGGATAGTGTAGGAAATACTAGCCTGTTCTATCTCTCCCGGAACTATCCTGGTTCTCGTTCGCAGTATGCGTTTATCTAATTGTCTATACACGTGTAGGGTGCCTTACCTAACTAAAATATCTCACTTCTTTGTTACGATAGAAAAAAATATCAAAGGGAAACTTCTTAAATAAATACTCATCCCTTACATTGCAATGCATATAATTATTCGAACGAAAGAGAGGTACAAAACATTGTTCGTTGAAAGTTGAAGGGAAGACCATTTTTTCTGTTGATTTTATAGGCAGTGATCGTAAGCTGATAAATGAAACAACGCCCCGAGAAACGGATCTGTTATTCGACAGACTAATTACGCTGCTTTTAGGGGCCGCTTGAAAAGAAACATTTATCTTTCGCCGCTCGCGAGTTTCGTTCCGAGGCTTGAAGCTATTGATTTTACGCGCGTGCACAGCTTCATTTCTATTTCCTAGTTTTCTCGTTGAAGTATTTCAATGATTCCGTGATTATTTAATAAAACTCTTGAAATGAGACTACGCCCCTTTTTAACCGGTATAATCGGCTTAGAATGGAACGAGATGCAGCAATTCAAGTCTGATAATACGTCGGAGCAAAGCGATGTTCAACTCTTTCAGTGTGATAAGTGAAAGAATAAATGGAAAACTAAATTACTTCTTATATAAACTCCTTCCAATCTCTAACTAACGATGAATACGATTATGAATTCTATTAATGCAGCATTCAGATGTAGAATGTATGTACGTTTCTATCTATATAAATTAAGCCGCGTATTCATCTGAGCACGAACGCGAACGAGGCAAGGCGTATGCCTCGTTTTGCCTCGTTTGTAAAATTTGTCTTCGTAAACGGTGTCTGCCGAGGCAACGAACGAGGCAACGATCAATCCATACGTAACTGAATGTTTCTTTGAAGTACCGACTCCGATCGGCTCGGCTTCCGAATGCCTCGGCCTGTGCGGCGAGCAATTAGCCGCGCCTCGGTGACACGTCCACATACGTATGCTCGTTCGGCCTCGCCTTGCCTCGTTCGCGTTCGTGCTCAGATGAATACGCGGCTTTAAACAAATCTGCTCAAATTTTAAACTGAGAAATTAATAATATGCAGACAATACCAGTTTTTTTTTATCAGAATAATAAAAATCATCCAGAGAATTAGCTGCATACAGAGGTTGATATTTTTTTCTTTTGTTTTAACTTTTATAAATCAACTACAAGAGTCAATAGCAACTACGATAACTATGTACTGCAAAATATTGAAATATTGATATCTCGATTTCTAATGATGATGCATAAATCTTAGGCTGGCTGGCTGGCACGGTTTCTACCGCAGCTAATTAAACCGTACGCGTACGTTTCAGTTTTCAATTATCCTCCGTAATTGACTGTTATCGAAACCCCCATCTGCCATTCGATTCTTCGGCACTCGACGATTTTCCAACGTCGAACCGCATGGCGCAGCGTGGTGTCGCTCGTGGCCAAGGTGGTATCGAAATTTATTGCATTTAATACCGACTGCCACGCTTACGTTAATTGCACCGCTTCGGTGCGGTTACATTGTTGTATATGTAGGTCCTCCCTGCAGCGACCAGGGCTAGTTCTCAGCTTCGAACGACCAGCTATCCCAGAAGCCTGCAATCACAGAACATCCTGAGACTCCCTGAGCAAACGAGAGAGCGAGAGCGGTCGCTGCACCTTAATCCTTCGTATTGCAGCCCAATTGCTTGGTACCGATCGAACAGCGCTGGTTGTCCGGGG
>SMSR01009528.1:0-15858 GCA_019453355.1 Ceratina japonica
GTTCATTCTTAAAAAATAATTGAAAGGAACAGGCAGTAAGCTGCATATAATGAAATTGCATATGAAGTAATACTTGCAAGAAATTAATTTTAAACTCTAATAAATGAATCGACTTTTTCATGCGGTATCAAGATCACATAAACCTGTTATTAAATACGCAACAAACCATGTGATAAATCGCACAATAAATCTTACGTGATTTGTTACATGATTCATTATACAATACGTCACTCATTATGCGTATGTGAATCGATTTTCTGATGTAATATCGAGATTATATGAATTTATTCTACGCTGATCTGTATCTTATCATATAAGGTGATCGTTTGTCCGTATTTCTTACGAAATCTACCCTTGTCCCTAAATCCGGGGGCAGTGAAGGCGTTAAAGAATCTATCTCGAACTGGCCAGGGTAATCTCTGTTATCTTAAGTAGAGAACCCTCGATTATGGCATCCCTCTCATCCCTCCTTGACGTTGACGGAGTATTGTTCCACGACAGAGATTTTCCTTGGACACACTTCCGTCGAGCGGACATGCCAGATAAGGACAGGGTCCTTGGAAAATGTCAAATTGTTGTTTATCTTGGCTTGATTTCGCCCAGAGCTGTTTACCGGCGACGAATTTCGCGTCCAAGTTCTCTCGTAAGTTAACATGTATGCAAGATTGTATCACTGAATGTGGTTGAATTTGTTTCTTGGAATAGCATTAATAAAGGCAATCAGCGATATTATGCATAATAATGTGATAAAAATTTGTAATATTTAAACAAAACAAAATATCTTGACATCAACAGAAANCGGGGGCAGTGAAGGCGTTAAAGAATCTATCTCGAACTGGCCAGGGTAATCTCTGTTATCTTAAGTAGAGAACCCTCGATTATGGCATCCCTCTCATCCCTCCTTGACGTTGACGGAGTATTGTTCCACGACAGAGATTTTCCTTGGACACACTTCCGTCGAGCGGACATGCCAGATAAGGACAGGGTCCTTGGAAAATGTCAAATTGTTGTTTATCTTGGCTTGATTTCGCCCAGAGCTGTTTACCGGCGACGAATTTCGCGTCCAAGTTCTCTCGTAAGTTAACATGTATGCAAGATTGTATCACTGAATGTGGTTGAATTTGTTTCTTGGAATAGCATTAATAAAGGCAATCAGCGATATTATGCATAATAATGTGATAAAAATTTGTAATATTTAAACAAAACAAAATATCTTGACATCAACAGAAACTTAGAATTATAATACAATTATACTATATACTTAGAATTATAATACAATTATACTATATACTTAGAATTATAATACAATTATACTATATACTTAGAATTATAGTAAAATTATACTATAGTAAAATGTATAATAATATGATAAAAATTTATAACATTTAAGCAAAATAAAATATCTTAACGACATTAACAGAAACTTAGAATTATATTACAATTATTTTTGTTCTGCCATAAAAGGAAAGACGGTATCGACGTTATCACATTCCCATTTCCTTTTATCAATCCAGAAATGATTTATAGTCTCCTCATCTGGCGGCCAGCTGAAATTCATATTCATCAATGTCTACCATGTTCGCGATTGCAGTCTATATTTAATGGTAACACTGGGAGCAGCATCGGTTTTGTTCCCGCGCATCCTTCCGTCGCCTATAAAACGCATGAAATTAGCGAATCGACGTGCGCGACCGTTGCTTCATTAACGTAACTTATTGACAACCGCCAGAACAGTTAATGACGAGAATTTAATGACAGCGTCCGACGGAAGTGCGAGATTTTCCTAGACGTACGTTAATCGTTTTTCGAATGCGCATAAATGATGAACAATTAATTGCGAAATGGAAAAATGATACGATACTGTGTTTGCTGATTGATCGAAAATGTTACTCGATACACAAATCAAAATTATAATGATATATATATATATGGCATTGGAAATTGAAAAGTTAATTGCTGAGTGGAAAAGTAATACGATATTACGTTCATTATTAGGATATTGATTGTAATTGACGTTGATTGTTTTATACACATTGACGAATGTAATTTATAAAACAGAAAATTACTTCTATGGTGCAGTTGCACCCTTGGCTAATTAATTGTCAGCGAAACTTACGTATATCGCCACTTCACTCGTAATTGCACTGGTTCCTAGTTCGCAGTTCACTTTCATGTGTTCACGTCACTCAACTATTGTAGACACTAACAATTCGTGACAAGTAACTTAATGTTCCGACGTCCGTGGCAAGTGTAACGTACCGCAACTGTGATTAGGATACGTTAGGCCACCACGTGCTAACCAAAGTTCATTACAACGTTAATTAACATCGTATAATCAATCTCTTTGCCAAGATTTTAAATTTATGTCTTGAAGTTCTACGCAGTATAAAATTCCAGGAGTCTGAAATTCAGGAGTTCAATTTTGAATCACATTGAGTTTACTTGATAATTGAATTAACGATAAGATTTAGCTAAAATTTTACATGGGCTTTTGTCTATGTATATAATGAGATTTGTATTGAAGTTTCAAGGCTCTTGAGATATAATGTTTTAGAAATTTGCAAATTTTACACAGTCTTATGGGAAAATGAATTTTTATTGACTGTATTAATGAATATCTAAATAATTAATGATAAAAATTACTTGAAATTTTGTATAGAATTAAACGAATATTTGAAGAATTCATACGTAAAATTACAAGTAAGTTTAATCGTTAACTGTTTAGATATATGAATGATGAAAATTTATTTTCCCATAAGACTCTATAAAATTCGCAAATTTTTAAAACGTTATATCTCCGTTAAGAATAATGAAGAGTCTAGAAATTTTTACATAAATATAATGAAGAGTCTCGAAATTTTTACATAAATATAATGAAGAGTATTGAAATTTTTACATAAATATAATGAAGAGACTTGAAATTTTTACACAAATCTCTTCATATGCAAACAAAAGACTATGTAAAATTTTAGCTAAATCTTATCGTTAATTCAGTTATCAAGTAAACTCTCTTAACCCTTTGCCATATTTTAACAAGTCTGACTCGTGATCATAATTTTGTACCAAATATGAATGTCATGAGTTAAACTCGTGATCACAATTTTATGGCAAACGTGGGTATCACAAATCAAACTTGTGGTCACAATCTCATGTCCAACGAAAATGTCCAAAGTTTGTTATAAATATAAAAAATGGAGGGAAACGGCTTAAGAATGGATAAAGCTCTAAGTTTTCTAAGCTAAATGGTACCAGAATCGGTTAAGAGAAGATAATCTAACGAATTTGAATTTCATGTTACATTGAGAAAAACGAAGTCACAAAATTCTAGCAATATTTATTGTATATTTANGCGAAATAATATAAATCGCATGTAGTAATATAAAGTAAATTAACATAAGGAAAATGCAGAAACTGAATATTAGAAATCACTAACCAGGAATACTAAAAATTAGTAGTTATTATAATATAATACTAAAAATTATTAGTAATTATTATTACTGTGTAGAAATTACTATATTTGTAATAAATACAGNACGTAGTAATATAAAGTAAAGTAATATAAGGAAAATGCAGAAACTGAATATTAGAAATCACTAACCAGGAATACTAAAAATTAGTAGTTATTATAATATAATACTAAAAATTATTAGTAACTATTATTACTGTGTAGAAATTACTATATTTGTAATAAATACAGAAGGAACGTATTTATTACTCAAAGAACGTATTTTTTTGCTACTATATTTCAATTTTTGCTAATCGTGAGTCCACCGTTTTCTCAGTGTACGAGATCTTTTAACTTGCAGTTAGCCGAATCCGAGAATTAGTTGCTTAGAACCAATTGTTTCGCTCGATATTCTCGAATTCCGGGAATGCACCTGTTCTTCACGAGTGAAGCGGAATGAAAAGAAAGAAAGGACGAGGGAATGGATAGAGGGTTCGGGAGTCTGGAACCTTGGCACACACGAGCCATTGGTTCGGGGCTATCCTCGAGGAGGTCGGTTATTCACTGGCGGCGGGCTGTCAATAACTTGGCCAGACTCTCTTCTCTTTCAATTCGTCTGGCTCTTTGGCTCACGTGGCCGTGTCTGTCATCGCGTGTTGGGATCCGTGAAAGGGATCCACACCCTCGTTGGCTCTCACCGTCGCTTTCCGGCGCGGCTTCCTCGTTTTACACCGCTAAATCCAATTTCAGTTTACTGCCCGTGCACCTTGAAAAAGAATCTTCCGCGGCTCGCGGCCATTATATCTTTTTTATTACCTCCCCTGTTTGAGACGGTTTCATCTTTTTCTCACTATAATCCCTCCTTATTAAAGTAATCGTCAATGTGTTTATGAAACTTCGTATTCATTGTTCGAACTCAGTGTAAGATTCAATATTTAATATTTTGTTTTTTTTTTTGTGTTTCAGGTGACTGGCATCGTTGGACGGGCAGATGTACTCGCTTGTATCTTCTTCTTATTGTCGTTCCTCGCTTATCACGGGTAAGTTCAAGTTACTTCATATAATCTCACTCAAAAAATTCTTTTTAAGTCTTTTCTTCTCATTCTTTTTTTTTTAATTTCTTTAATTCTTTCTTCTCGAAAATTCTTTTTACAATAATGGCATATTGTTCAATATTTGCATTAAAATCAAAACTAAATGAATATATTCTAGTCGTACTTATAAATATAAGAAGAAAATAATCAAACAGCTCTGTGTACTTCCTGAATACTCGGGAATTGTATTCATACCGTACATATGTACATGTAGTATAATTTGTTCCGTTGACGAGGAACAAGAACGTAAATTGCGATTACGGAGTCTTTGTATTCATCTCCTCGGTTCATTATACTATATCATTCTGTGTATACACGATAACTGTTTCTGTTCTTGTAACAATTTCTCGTAACCGTATCTTCCTTCTCTCAAAACAAAAGCTTGAATACTATAAGATGCATACTTGGACTAGAAACGTTAACTAACATCCGCGAGTAAGTACTGATCTTTGGCGAGAAAACGTTATTCCCTCTGCAGTTGCACTTTCTTCTCCCCGTTTCATTTTCTAAGAAAATAAGTAATTTTCATGTAATAATTCGACGAATCTGCGTCCTGTGAATTTTACCAATCTCTGATATTTGAGATGACCCGCAGAGAAATTACATGCACAATGTATTTGAAATTATTAGATTGTTGGAATTTTTGTGTTTTTTTTTGTGGGAGTGATAAGTATGAGTAGTGAATAAGAAGTTATCTCTAGTAAGGAAACATTATTCCCTTTGCAGTTGCACTTTCTTCCTCCCGTTTCATTTATTAAGAAAATAATTAATTTTCATGTAATAATTCTAGGAATCAGTATTTTATAATTTTGTCAATCTCTATTATAATATTTGGAATGCCTTATTGTGGAATCACATGTACAATGTATTTGAAATTATTGGATTGTTGGAATTTTTGTGTTTTTTTTTGTGGGAGTGATAAATATAAGTAGTGAATAAAGAATTATCTCTGGTAAGAAGACATTATTCCCTCTGCAGTTGCACTTTCTTCCTCCCGTTTCATTTATTAAGAAAATAATTAATTTTCATGTAATAATTCTAGGAATCAGTATTTTATAATTTTGTCAATCTCTATTATAACATTTGGAATGCCTTATTGTGGAATCACATGTACAATGTGTGTTTGAAATTATTGGATTGTTGGAATTTTTGTGTTTTTTTTTTGTGGGAATGATAAATATAAGTAGTGAATAAAGAATTATCTCTGGTAAGAAGACATTATTCCCTCTACAGTTGCACTTTCTTCCTCCCGTTTCATTTATTAAGAAAATAACTAATTTTCATATACTAATTCCAAGAATCTGCATTCTGTGAATTCTACCAATCTCTACTATTTTTGATGACTCGCTTGGGAATCACATGCTCAATGTGTCTTTTAAATTGTTAGACTCTTGGAACTTCTTGTTTTTTTCGTGTGAATGACAAGTGTTAGTGACGAGTAAGAACTTTACACTCTAGTAAGAAAACGTTATTTCCTCTACAGTTGCACTTTCTTCTTCCCATTTAATTTCTTAAGAAAATAACTAATTTTCATGTAATAATTCTAGGAATCAGCATTTTATAATTTTGTTAGTTTCTAATATTTGGAATGTTTCATTGTGGAATCACATGCTCAATGTAGTTGAAATTATTAGACTGTTGGAATTATTATGTCTTTTTGGGTGAGTGACAAGTGTGAGTAGTGAGTAAGAAATGATCTCTGGTAGGAAACGTTATTCCCTCTACAGTTGCACTTTCTTCCTCTCGTTTCATTTCTTAAGAAAATAACTAATTTTCATATAATAATTAAAAAAATCTGCGTTCTGTGAATTTTATCAATCTCTAATATTTGAGGTGACTCGCTGAAAAATCACATACTCAATGTATTTAAATTGTTAGACTTTTGGAATTTTTGTGTTCTCTTTGTATAAGTGCTAATTGTAAGTATGAGTAGCAAATAAGAACTGACCTCTGGTAAAAAAACGTTATTCCCTCCACAATTGCACTTTCATTTTCCCATTTCATTTGTTAAGAAAACAATTAATTTTCATGTTATAATTCTAAGAATCAGCATTTTATAATTTCATCAATCTCTAATATTTGGAATGTATTACTGAGGAATCACGTGCTGATGTATTTTAAATTGTTAGACTGTTGGAATTTTTGCAATTTCTTTGTGTGAGTGACAAATCTGAATGGCGTTCTGGTCAACAATCGAAGATCGTCCTTCCTCGATAGCAATCGATGATTGATTCCCTCGTTTCTAATATCAATTGACACGCACGTTTTCTTTTGTATTACTTCATTTATAAAAGAAGTTATTTTATCGCAATTTAAATTAAATAAGTAAATAAATATTAACTCAAATAATTAAGTAAGTAAATATTAACTCAATATAAATGTTTTCATGTAATTCATTAATGAATAAATATTGCAAATACTCTCTGACTGTAAATAGTGCTAAAAATTGTCACAAACAAAAGACTCTTTCTTCGACACGTCTATCCATGACACTATTACAAATTCCGTTCTCCAAACATTCTTAAAATTTGTCACTTAGTTACATGCATCATAATACATCCTAAGCCTCATGAGGTCCTACTGCACATGAATATCCACGTTGGTCATTGGCCGTAGCGTCGAGACGACGCCAGCCTGACGGCAGAACAGCGGCCCATTCATTCTCCTGACCGGCGTCGTCGCGAGGTAGAAATTATAAACCAGACCAGGTAATTTACTCAGGTCTCGAAGCGGTCGCGTAAGTTACTCTTCAGAGACGTTCATATATCGATCCCCTAACCATGAAAATATATAAAGTGCTTACGAGTACGGTCCTTCGAACTTGTCCGCGCGAAATCTTTTTATCGCCGCACTTAAGAGCGTCCACGGACTTACGCACGATAACGGGGCAAGTTTAGAGAAAGTCACTTCACCTGAACGCGACCGCAACGTTGCTGGTTTCCCGGCGGATATTAAAGAGCTCTTCGGAAGTCGGAACTTTTTGCCCCTTTGTCCTCCTTTCTCTTGGCGAGTGATAGGTAGCTGCCGGGTTAAAAGAAAACTGATTTCAAAGAGATTTTTTTCCCCCCGACGAACGATGCAAAGGATGGATTATCTTTATACTGTAATAGAGCTTTTTAATATAAAGTAAATTCTCTTTCAGACTTCATCTTTCCTGCGTCGTTGAATAATTGCTAGTCATTTTTCTTCTATGGATCTGCTTGTACGTACGTTGATATGATTGATTATGTTCGTCCGTGAGACGTTCCTATGTGGTGAATTTCACGTATTTGTAAATCAATCGAATGAGAATAGAATAGAATATATAAATTTTATGCATAAAAATGTAAAATAAGTACTTAAATGAAAAAAAATCTTCGGCTGGAATAAATTTTTCTAACTGATTGCTATAAATATTCCGTTTTATATAAGCGTCCGTAGTTTATTGATTAAATTTTTCGTCTGGATTCCAAATAAGCGATTTCATTCGCGTCTAACAAATCGATAGAGTGGTAGGTGTCGAACGCACGTTTTTCCCCCGTGAATGGCGAAAGCAGAAACAAATATCGAGAGAGGGTGTGGGAGAGGGAGGTCTGGCGCGGCACGAGCCGTGTAAAATACGTGGTATATCGAGGGAAACGAAGGCGCACACGGCCGTGAACGGCGGTGAAAACGAGCGGTGCCGGTTTAAAGGGCCGTTGAATCGGGGTCAGTGTGTCAACCTACGGGCTTTTAGGTAATGAATCTCGAATGAATATTCGTATTGAAAATAAAAGGGCGAGAGAGAAAGGGGACGTCGGATGGACCGAGAACGGGAGAATGCGAAACGTTTGGGAACAAACGTCCATTGTTTGAAATCAGTGACATCGTTCGTCGAATTACGGGAACGCATTCGACTGTCAGCGAACGTTGACTGTGGCTAAGAATCCTTATTCGGGATTTCGGTCATTTACTCCCCGGTCGTTACGGTCATCCCCAACTTTCTCACTCTTAGAGGATTTAAAGGGTTAATTATCTGATAAAGGAAATAACTGATTGGATAAAACTTCAATGTTATATAATATTAAGTTATTCTTTTTCGAATTTCGTTTTTCTTTGATGTGGTTATCTAAAATTATTTTCTTAGTTCTTTCAATCGATTATATAAAACATAAAATAATAATAAATGCGTAAAATTTCACTGTTATATAATATTAAGTTATTCTTTTTCGAATTTCGTTTTTCTCTGATATAGTTATCTGAAATTATTTTCTTAGTCCTTTCAATTGATTATACCAACAATAAATACCAAGTTTTTTTAATTTTTTGTTGCACATTCTATAGTAAATGAAGCTCTCTAAAATTCCACAGAAGATAAAGTTCTTTGGTCCAATACTAAAAATTTTATACCGTTTCGAAATATATATGAATATTTATGGACGTCCCTGTATATCTATATTAATAAATAACATTTTCAGAGAGTAAGTTATTATCATATCAAGATATAATCAGTGACTCAAAGTATAGTTTCCGTTCAATCTGCATCAGTCACTGTTGAAGATATACAATTAAAAAAAATTTAATCTTGTACTAATAAATTCTAAATATAATTAGGAGATCATCAAAAATTTTACTCAAATATTACTTATTACCAAAACCAATTCAGAGTTACTAATTTTTATGAATATTATTAAATCATTTAATGACTAATAAAATAATTAATGGCTAAAGAAAAAGTTGAAACAAGCTCAACATTCAACGTGTTAAATGAAACATATAATATATTCATATAGGAATTATGAACTATTGACAATTGTAAATGAAGCTCTCTAAAATTCCACAGAAGATAAAGTTCTTTGATCGAATACTAAAAATTTTATACCGTTTCGAAATATATATGAATATTTATGGACGTCACTGTATATGTATATTAATAAATAACATTTTCAGAGAGTAAGTTATTATCATGTCGAGATATAATCAGTGACTTAAAGTATAGTTTCCGTTCAATCTGCATCAGTCACTGTTGAAGATATACAATTAAAAAAAATTTAATCTTGTACTAATAAATTCTAAATAATTAGGAGATCATCAAAAATTTTACTCAAATATTACTTATTACCAAAACCAATTCAGAGTTACTAATTTTAATGAATATTATTAAAACATTTAATGACTAATAAAATAATTGATGGCTAAAGAAAAAGTTGAAACAAGCTCAACATTCAACGTGTTAAATGAAACATATAATATATTCATATAGGAATTATGAACTATTGACAATTGTAAATTAAGCTCTCTAAAATTCCACAGAAGATAAAGTTCTTCGATCCAATACTAAAAATTTTATACCGTTTCGAAATATATACAAATATTTATGGACGTCCCTGTATATGAGATTGACGATACAGCAGCGTTCATTAACAAAGTGCAGAGTGTAGATTACGAGCAGGTGGTGAGATTTCAAGGTGCGTTTAACGGGGAACAAGTCGACATCCGCGTGGCAAAAGCTCGATCCGTGGGCGCAGTAAAAACGGGGAGGACGTCCGTAGCAGAGAGACGCGGCATTTCTTACAATTTACATCAAAGCTCCGTAAGTAAGATTAATGGACGGTTGTCGTAACGAGGCGCGTTGTACGACGCGAGCCGAGGGCGCAAAAACAGTCGGCCGTATGCTTCAGTCGGAAGACGGAGGATTACGCGCGGAAATTATTACTTATTGGATATTCCACCGGCAATTACGGGGAAAGAAGTTGCACGAAAAAAAAGAGAGGGAGGGTGTTTCGCGAATTGTTGGTCCGCATTCTTAATTAACTGAAATGGGTTTAGGTAGCTGGGTCACTCACTCATAGAAGTAATACAGATGGAGTACGTATGAATCATTGAGGTATAAAGCTCAATGGTATGAATAGAGAAAATGTACGAAAGTATACGCCTTTAGTGTATGCGCCTTTACTAAAGTAAAAAAATTGCCAACAAACGTTAGAAAAGTTGCGTGACTACCTTAAAACCGTATATATAAAATCATTCTTTTATAGTTAGATTAGATATAGCAAAAAATATCCCACTAGGTATGTAATTCTTTCAGATCGTATTTCTATTGAGTAAATACACTTCAATCCATTGAAGTCGACGGGGCAGCTTAATAGCGAGTCGATAAAGCGATACGAGGAAGCTAAATCATAGGATTCGATCAACATAAATCGCGAGCCGGATACTTAATTTCCGAATAACCGGGCAAAAGCGACCACGAGAAAGGATGATCGATCCGGGTCGACGGATTCGAACGGCGGTAATTACGCGAAGGCGAAGCGTCATCGCGTTGAAAGGACGGGCTAAACCAAAGGGAAATGGGAAAGCCAGTGAATGGATTCCTTGGATCCCAAGACAACTGGCTTTATCCTGCATCCAGCTGTCAATCGATCGACGCTGCGTCGCGACGACGTCTTTACTCTCCTTTCGAGAAGTTCTTCTTCGAAATGGTGCCTTTCAGTTCAAACCAGTTTCGCAGCTCGGAAGCGTTCCGCGAATAGATCCGCGATACTTTCGAGATAGTTTGAACGGCTTCGAATTCTATGATTCAATGAGGGAAAAACTCTTGGAATGGAAAAAACTCCACACCTCGTCACCGAAGTATATTTACGGGACAATAAAATATAAAATAAGCAAGTATCAATGCATACAGTGGCTTAAAAAAGTATTGGCACAGTTTTCTAAACGGACCAACTTTTTTAATATTGAACCGAAGAACATCATTTTTTAGAAAGGTTAAAAAGGTTTTTTAGTTACGTTTTATTTACGTTTTATTCAATTATACTATATTTTATTTTTTTATTACGTTTATTATTACGTATTATTATTTTTTATAATTGTATAATATCGTGATTGAATTATACTATATATGTATTTTTTTTATTACGTAAACGCTTCGGAATGTGTTGACACAAAGAAATACTTTGAAGCATGGAGAAGAATTGTGCAAACAAGTCGGCTACCGGTATTAATTAAAGCGTAAATGAGAGAAAGGATTTAAATTATAAGACAGAAGTGAAATAAAATTTCATTAAACATTTATACAATATTTGCAAAGTTCCCGAAGGATTATTACTGGCGATATATACCCGATTCCTCTTTGTTCCTCCTCCCGTTATCCCACTCCTCCTACCTCCCATTCCTTTCCCTTTGGCTCGTTAAAAGCAGAATTATCCTTCTCGCGTTCATTCGGAACATTTTCGTGCTTTGCTATTCGACCTTCACTAACTTTCCGCGCGGACGGCGCGCTTCAAAGATATCCTAATTTAATTTCGAGGAGTTCAAATAGTTCTCGGGAAATTCCAGCTTCGAATGCGATAAAAGGGGGAGGGATGGGCGGGGGAGAAAAAATTGGGACAAGAAAGGAGAGAACGGTGCGTCATTGCGTTGCCGTCGATATATACTGAAATAACTTCGCTATTCGTATAAACTATAGCAGAGCTGCCACGTTAAAATGACAGGTTGAGAAGTTTCTTAATAAGAATTTGCTCTTATTGTTGGCGAGAGTTGAAGCATTACCTTGTGGAAGCAAAATACAGAGTATTGTGCAAGTCAAAATGTCTTTTGACATCTACGATTGAGGAAGCAGTTCAGACGGTGTTGGTGAATAATTAAGGTGTATGGATATATTATTCCTAGTATCTTCGCCATTATCTCATTTGTACCAGAGAAGTAGAATTTCAATGCGAATCGTACATATTTTAAGAAGGAAGTCAATTTCCTCTATTTTTTAATTTTTCAATGGTGACATATTTCACCTAAAAAAAACTCTTCGTATTACTGAATTCGTGGGACATAAATATTGTAATTTCCGTTATTGATAAAATTATTTGATTAACTTAAGCATGTCAATCCTAACCAGATTTCAATATTCACAATTTCGATTCGGAATTCTAAAAATATTTTCATAATTTCAGTTATCTATCATTCAGCTTGTCGATATTCTCAGGTAAAATTCAATTTCAATATCTTTTTGTTTTATTTCTTACAGTATCAACTTTTAAATATATCGTTATAACGATCTTCGTTAACTTTAATCGTCAATTTTTAATGGAGGTACGAGAAATTCGCGTTTCAAACTTAGATTTGATTGATGCCTTTCCTACCCCTTTTTTTCAAACGTCGTTTTTAGTTTCGAATTTTTTGATAACATGATTTGATTTCTGTTTATCATGTGTTTTATTTTTTCACTTATTATAATTCATTTTCATTTTTGGAGAATCATATTCGAGGATTATAGGAGTTCAGAATATTATAATAAATTTAAGAGCATTGAGTTTAGATGTTCTATCCGAGCTATGTTTGAGCTTTCTTATTGAAATTCTGATATACAACTCTAACATAGGAAGAATAGCAAAAAATTGAATTCGTGATATCGCGTTTTCTTACAATATTAATCGTTAATTCATTGTTTGACTTATTTTCTCCCTTTTCCACTGCAGTACAATATTCAGTGAATATTCTGCATTGAGCTCTACGTATACTAATTGGATTCCGAACAGAGCAATAACATCTGTTGCATCGCATCGCCCAGCGAATTGCATGCCGAATTTATTAATTATACATATCTGTATTTATATGTAATTATAATAATATTGAGCAAAAATTCCGAAGTTCGAAATTGTATTGCATAATCGTTGCTATTTTTACTGCTCTGAACAGTTCGAATGTTTCTGATATTAACCTCTTGGCCTACCAATTCTCACTGTCTCCCAATTATTCGGACTATAGTAAACAGGAAAGTTGGGTCGCACGTTGAAATACACTGAGAAAAACGAAGCCACAAAATTCTAGCAATATTTATTATATATTTAAGTAAAAATTACTATATTTGAATAGTAATCTTGAAACATGTTTGGATTTAATTAATGATTGCTAAACTTTAAGGAAAAATTCGTCTGTATGCTTAGTATAATTTTTACTTATTGAACTCAAAGGAAATTACCGAATTATATAATAAAATCTTTAATCTATATACGAAATAATATAAATCGCGTTTAGTAATATAAAGTAAAGTAATATAAGGAAAATGTAGAAACTGATTATTAGAAATCACTAACCAGGGATAGAAAAAATTAGTAACTGTGGATAGTAATTATTATTACTATGTAGAAATTACTATATATTATATATTTGTAATAAATACTGAGGGAACTTATTTATTACTCAAAGAAAGTATTTTTTTTATATTTCAATTTTTGCTAATCGTCGGACCACTGTTTTCTTAGTATACCACGAGTCAGACTCATGTTTTTTGCTTATGGCACAGATTTTTCACCACGAGTCTCATTCGTGGTTGTAAGCCAAAGGGTTAAGAACGACGCTACGATGTCCCTCGTAGATATTAGTATATCAACTCCTTGATCGCACGGGCGGTTTTTAATTTATGTGCAGTTAGTGATAAGCTACTAGTTTCAAGGATACAGAATTTGATATAAAAAAAAAAAATATCAACTGAGATATCACATATTTTATTCACTTTTTATAATACATTACAACCTATAAAATATAAAAATTTAATATAAAAAAAACAATATCAACGGAGATACCAGATATTTCATTCACTTTTTATAATACATTACAACCTATAAAATATAAAAATTTAATATAAAAAAAACAATATCAACGGAGCTACCAGATATTTTATTCACTGTATATAATACATTACAACCTATCGTATATATTTTGCAATGTGTCCTAGAATCTAAAACGTTTTGATATACGTATGAATTATTGTTATATAGTATAAGTTGTATTGAATTATTTTTTTCAAGTGATGACAATTACCATTGGCAAGTATAACTTTGTATGCGCAGCTCGGAAAAATCTACTACGCGCACTGGCAACGCATGCATAATTTAATAAAGAAGGACAACGAAATATACATATTTATTTCTCTACTCGTAAAAACGCGATGCGATTTCGTGATGCGATTTGCTCTGTATGCACGGTTGCATGTACACACTCTCTCCGATTTAATCGCGTTGCCAAACGAGGTATAGTACCGCGCAAAAGTCTTCAATTTAACAAGCAATGTTTTTCTTTTTATTAAATAATCTATGAAAAATATTTAAATAATTTTTGTGCGTTTAATTCACAAATATGTATAAAATGGAATGTATAATTATATTATGCGTTCAGGCTCTTTCTATTATCTTTTGAAAGTCGAAACCAGTGGATTAATGACAATATTTATAATGAAATTGATATGCGTTTTGTTGTCTTGTGTTTATTTATTGAAAGTTGAAATCAGTGGATTAATGACTGTTTTTATGATGAAATTGACACACGTTTTTCTCAACTGTCAAAAAAATAACACACGGCAAGGTGAAAATTACCTTAATAATAATAGCTTTGATAACAGCTTCGAAGTTTTATTTATCATATCAGTTCTGAACGTAAATGGTCTACGACTTTTGCAAAACACTATAATATACGCGTTTCTATTTCGATCGATCGACTTTGTTCATCACAGATCCAATTTTGTAGTCGAGGAATTTGAAAATGCAATACATATTTATCACTGTTATAAGTTTACCGTTTCAAAATTGTACAAATTATTCAGTATTCCTTTTTTAATTTAATCGCATATGCATAGAGAAACTGATATTTTGTGATACTCTCTGATCGATCCACGTTTGAGAAATAGTACAATCAAAAAAGAGAATTTTTAAATGAAATAGAAATTAGTAGTAGATTTTATAAAATTCATAGAAGAATTAGTTACGCGAACTATGCATGGAATCCATAAAAATGCAACACATACATATATTGAAAGCTGAAATTGGAATTTTCAAATAGTAGAAGAATCACGTTTTTCGAATACCACGAAAGTTTCGTAAATGGATAAAAATCCAGAGACTGCACTACTCGTATTATATAGACGTAAATAATTTTTTGGATTCAATTTTTAATAACTGCGAGAGAGGTATATCGACGAAGGCTTAGGCACGGGATACGCCCGGCTATCCAGCAGTCTTAGGAGGGGCTTAGGACTCGAGTTGTTTACAAGCACGTTGCGAACGTCGCCCCATTCACATAAAGTATACGAAAAGACAAAATATGTAAGCAGAAGCTTAGTCCACCGCCACGACCCGGACGGAGTTTACGCAAACAGGGCACAAATCCTCCTGTACATAAGTTTTCTTCACTGTATTGTACGTTTTACGCACGACCCTACAGCTTTATGTTGCTACATTAAATGCACGAAACGATGAAATATTTGCTTGAAATCCGGTAATTCAGTAATTCCAGAAATTATGGAATTTTTCCATAATGTACAATATATTAAAAAAACATGTTCGTAAAATTGTATATAGTATTTTTGAT
>SMSR01009530.1:0-17111 GCA_019453355.1 Ceratina japonica
CAACAGGTAGTGTATTGTGCGTACCGTCCTCGAACTTAAATGTAAGACACGTCGCGTGTTTTCTAAGGTCGACGCGAAGGAAATCACATTTGATCTTATAGAATACCGGGACTTTCATCTCCGCATACTTGAAGAGGTGTAATCAAGAGATTCGCTTTGAAATCATAGACCTGGATTTCTTTTTAACAAGGACTGATCTTTTTGTATGTTTGATAAGTAGCATATTTCGATGTATTATCTGATCGACCTCATCGTGACGCATGAAATTCCATTGGAAATGTGATCTCTAAATCGTGAACTGTAAAGTCGAAAACGGTAAAGTTTTGTTAAGATAATAGTTTACGGTGACACGTGTCTAAACGGGTCAATGGCTCGTGTTTGAAAGAAAACAACAGGTGTCATGTTACTGTCGTGAAATTCCGCATCGCGATACGTAGAATTGCATTACTGAATTCCTTCATGATACTTCCGTGAAATCAGATACTTATTTATGGGACTATTGATCACAAAGATAGCGCGTACGTACGCACTGACGGTCCGTTGTGAAATTCTATTTTAAGCCTGACGTCTGTACGAGACAGTCGAGTCTCTTAAGTTGAAAGTTTATTGTAATTAGAAAGGTTGAAAGAGTACGTCCGATGACGCGATGCATAACGATAGCGAGGTATAAGAATGTTAACTATTTTGGAGCAACGGTACAGGCACCATTTTCTCGTGTTACCGCACTGACAGTGGTGACGATGTCAGATCACGAGTGTATGGAAACGGACCATTCGCTCTATGACAAGACAAGCCAGTGCAGCAGCATGGCTATCGTATCGGCATGCGCTTAACCACGTAGCAACCTACGAACCGAGCAGCTCGGGCTCGGGACCATCTCTTTCACTTCTTAAAATGGTAGAGGGAGAGGGTTGCGGCAGGTAGGGACGGGCGGCAAATGCTCCAGTTTTCATTTTTATACCGCTCCGATGCTTAGGCCTTTAAACGATATTTTCTATCTGCCAGGTTGAGATAAAACATATCTTAGTGGTATAAAACAAAGCGCGCTGAATTCTACTTAATATCGCCAGCTGTACTTTTTAATAAATTGTAATACAACATCACGAAATGTCCCATGAACTCGTGAAGTAATTTTACTTGTAACTCAAATTGTACATATCGTAATTTAATTTACATAAATCTCTTGTAAATTGTCAATTGTCTGATTTATATTACCATAAATCGTAGTTGTTTCATTGTTTACCTCAAGTAGAAGGAGCTAAATCGTATAAACATAATCATGATTTATACGATCTTAGCTGATGCTAATACTTATTTGCATATTACGCAATGTTGGCAGATTATATGAATGCCTAATTACTTGTTATTAAAAAATAAGAACGAAAATATTTTAATTTTGTTAGCGTAAAAGCTAATGTTTATCAATGCATGCATGTGAATAGAGTTACTTAAATTATTTCGCTTTGCGTCATTAATTTTAAACATTATTAGGTAAACGCTAAACCTATCGAAAGAATTACAAATATCTTAAAAGAACTACATCCATGGGTCTAATATTAGTGAAATTTAAGCGATGTTCCTAGCTTTCGCATTCAATTATAATTTAAATACGTATTATATCATGACGTGATAGAAATATTTTACTTTATTTATAATACGAATTTCGTTCGTTGTTGGTTGCAGACAGAAATGGACAGAGGTCATAAGGAACAACGCGATCACGAGAATTTGAATGAAAACGAAGAGGAACGAAAAGTGGGAATGGACTTCCTTAATTTATCTCGTCACCATGGTGTGGAGCACGCAACCGATACCGAAACAGAGGTGTTTAATAATATTCTTTTAAAGTGATTAAAAGATCATCGATCTAATCGAGATGCATGAACTGTTCATTAAAAATGTTCGTTCTCTTATTATAGCGGGATATGGAAGTTGATCAAAACGATCGTATTGAGAATTTCCACGATGACAAAGTAGATCAAACGATAGGAAGAAATTTTCATAATCTAGCAAACCATCCCGCTATGGTACGTTTTCGGTGTATACATTTTGACGGAAGTAGGAAATAGACGCTTGTTTCCTTAATAATCTTTTGTGTACTGTTTATATACTTTCAGAGAGACATGGACAGGGATCAAAATAACATAGATAATATACATGATGATAAACTGGACCATAAAATAGGACGAGATTTTCGTAACTTGGGATCTCATGCAGGCATGGTTCATCTTCACTCTGGAATTGAGCATTTAAATAATGTCGACGTAGAGGTATAATTTTGTACTTCTTCGTTTACTATTGTTTAAATACTGTTTAGCTTATATTTGTCTTTGTATTCCGATGTTATACAGGTAAAATTAGCAAGAGATGTTCGAAGTTCATTAGGTCTGGGATTGTCGTTGGAATTGTGTGTGGTTTGCGGAGACAGGGCCAGCGGGAGACATTACGGGGCAATAAGTTGCGAGGGCTGCAAGGGGTTCTTCAAACGCAGCATTCGGAAACAGTTGGGTTATCAGTGCAGAGGCAGTAAAAGTTGTGAAGTCACTAAACATCATCGTAATCGTTGCCAGTATTGCCGACTTCAGAAATGTCTGGCAATGGGCATGAGGAGTGATTGTGAGTTGATCTAAAATACTAAATGAAATATTCACATATTTTTTATTCAGTTATTAAGATAAATGTAATGTAGCTGTCCAACACGAGAGAAAGCCAGTGTTAGGTGAAGCGACAGGAACAAAAGTAGGAAATAGGAGTGCTAGAGTTAAACCAGAACCACAGCAACCAGTGTCTGAAACACTTCCAACTTGGGAACAACCTGAAAGCCCCAATATGGAAGACCAAAGTAGTGATAGTGATCTCAGTGATGCAAGGGAGCGTCTACTTATTTCACATGCACTGGATAGCATGGCCAAACTTATGTGTAGTGAAGTAAGTTTCGTTTGTTCAAGATAACAGATTTGTGTAACAGGTGCTGTATAAATATATATCATTTTTAATTATGTAATATAGAGCGTTAATGGTGCGAGTGAGCCGGAAGAGGTATGGACCGGTCAATTAATCTCTGAGAGACATACATTGTTCGAGTTAAGGGCTCCTAGCCCAGCTCCTGCGTACTTATCGATACATTATATTTGCGAGAGTGCAGCTAGATTGCTTTTTCTATCGGTTCATTGGGCACGAGGAATTCCTGCATTTCAAGCATTACCGTGCGTAAACAAAGAGTACGATCATTAAGCATGGTCACGAAGACGAACGTCGAATAATATCATTTGCATCTACAGATCTGAAGTTCAAACAACGTTAGTGCGCAGTTCTTGGGGGCAGCTATTCACGCTCGGTCTTGCACAATGCGCATACACTTTATCCCTCCCAAGTATTTTAACATCAATAATAAATCATTTACAAGCTAGTATTGCACAGGAACAAATAACTGCAAGCAAGGTAAAATCAGTCACGGAACATATATGCAGATTACAAGATTGTGTTAGTTCACTTCATAAATTGCAAGTGGATTCTGTTGAATACGCGTATTTGAAGGCATTGACGCTCTTCAGTGCCGGTAAGTGGGATGTGATTTAGTTTAAGGGAAATTGTTTATTTAAAAAGTTATATCTGTTTCTAGACAATATCTTGGGCGGTGTTTGGCGTAAAAAGGTTGAAGTTCTACAAGAAGCTGCGTGGACAGNGAACAAAAGTAGGAAATAGGAGTGCTAGAGTTAAACCAGAACCACAGCAACCAGTGTCTGAAACACTTCCAACTTGGGAACAACCTGAAAGCCCCAATATGGAAGACCAAAGTAGTGATAGTGATCTCAGTGATGCAAGGGAGCGTCTACTTATTTCACATGCACTGGATAGCATGGCCAAACTTATGTGTAGTGAAGTAAGTTTCGTTTGTTCAAGATAACAGATTTGTGTAACAGGTGCTGTATAAATATATATCATTTTTAATTATGTAATATAGAGCGTTAATGGTGCGAGTGAGCCGGAAGAGGTATGGACCGGTCAATTAATCTCTGAGAGACATACATTGTTCGAGTTAAGGGCTCCTAGCCCAGCTCCTGCGTACTTATCGATACATTATATTTGCGAGAGTGCAGCTAGATTGCTTTTTCTATCGGTTCATTGGGCACGAGGAATTCCTGCATTTCAAGCATTACCGTGCGTAAACAAAGAGTACGATCATTAAGCATGGTCACGAAGACGAACGTCGAATAATATCATTTGCATCTACAGATCTGAAGTTCAAACAACGTTAGTGCGCAGTTCTTGGGGGCAGCTATTCACGCTCGGTCTTGCACAATGCGCATACACTTTATCCCTCCCAAGTATTTTAACATCAATAATAAATCATTTACAAGCTAGTATTGCACAGGAACAAATAACTGCAAGCAAGGTAAAATCAGTCACGGAACATATATGCAGATTACAAGATTGTGTTAGTTCACTTCATAAATTGCAAGTGGATTCTGTTGAATACGCGTATTTGAAGGCATTGACGCTCTTCAGTGCCGGTAAGTGGGATGTGATTTAGTTTAAGGGAAATTGTTTATTTAAAAAGTTATATCTGTTTCTAGACAATATCTTGGGCGGTGTTTGGCGTAAAAAGGTTGAAGTTCTACAAGAAGCTGCGTGGACAGAGTTGCAACAACGTGTGGGATCCGATAGATTACCTCGCCTTCTTTTGAGGCTCGCGCCACTTCGTTCGATTAACCCTAGAGTATTGGAAGATTTGTTTTTCGCAGGTCTTATCGGTAGGGTAAGCGTAGCTAGTGTCGTGCCTTATATTCTTACTATGCAAGATTACAAAGCTGAACCTGAAAGTCATATGGGGTGACAATTACTATTTGTGCAATGTAAGTCGTGACCTAAAAAAAAATGATACCTATAAATATGCATATATTTATACATATATACAAATATGTATATATACGTTAGTGTTGAATGCATTCAATATTTTTATATGCTGGTAAAATATGAAAGAATACTGAGGCAATGTTGATCCTTATTCTTCGTAAAAAAGTGATGATGTTTATATGCCTCTCTTTAAAGCTGTTGAAACTCAGGGTAGATGTATCTTTAACTCGTTGATCAGATGTAATGCGTGATTTACAACGTTCTGATACTTAACGTTCTTTTATTTATTGTAAATTCATTCATGTACTGGACCTCCTCATTGCGGATTGCATTCATGAGTCAATCAAGTTGCATGACTCGTTCTTCATGGATTGGCTCAACCACAGAAGAGAGAATACTGGTATCACTATTGTTATTAGTTTATCCAAATTCATGAATAGAAAGTAAAATTTAGTTTACGACGCGCAAGGAAAGTATAAAGTGCAAATTTTCCAATAACATGCAATGTAAAAAGGGCAATATTATTATACTTACAATTTATTATTAATGAAGAAATGCTAGCCGTTTACCGAATTAGTAATTTTGTACTTCATTTAATTCTTTAATTAAAAAGATAATTATTTTTATAGAGAAAAGAATTGTAAGAGAACTACAAAGCTTTTTCTTTGACTATGTTTTTAATGTTGCTACATAAATAAGAAAATAGAAGTAACAGAATGAATTGTATATATGATGAAATATTCAAGGAAAATCAAAATGATCCATTATTTCTTTAGGATTGCTGCATATTCCGTCCGATAAAAATTTCTATTCGTTGTATTAGTTCTGATGAAGTTCGGAACCATAGCGTTTTTAGACAAGACATAAATTATTTAATTTAACGAAACAGTAATTCTGTATGAGTATTAGTCAAAGCGGATTGTATAGTTCATCTTAATTAAACAAAATCTGGTTTGTAGTAATTTCATTACGGTTTTACTGTTCTGGAATATATTTATGTGTTTCACTTATTTTTCCAGAAATTAATCATGGCGATGATATATTTCTAGGATGCGTTCTCTCGTAGATTTATTAAAAATATACACATTGTATATACAGTATATATACATAAATATATTTAACAGTCTTGTTGTTTAAATACAAATCGTGCAATAGTTCGAATTCACGCAAAACTGGAAAGAAGTAATCAATAGTATTATTTGCAGCAAGAAATAAGATATCAGTCCTTTTATTAATGTAAATTGAACTTATTATGCAACAAGTATTATACTTACGTGAAAAGAGACAATAAAAATATATTTTTTATGAAAAGCGGAAACAGTTAATAGATGTAATTATATAATGATGGAGTAGATGTATATGCGTTTACTTACTGAAATGTACATTTTACATATGTATCCTGCTGTTATAATTATATTTATATATGACCTATTAGTTATATGTACATAAGAACACAGATGTTATTGTACTTACTGAAAGTACAATGGCATTACTATCTTTAGGATAACAGTGATTGTCTCTTGTATATTTAATTTTATCAATAATATTCAAAGTATCCATATTTTTTCTCAAATTAGACCAGAACTTTCAAACCGTTTTTCATGCTAGTTGAGATTTTCATTAATATTTTCGTAATGAATGAAACACAAATATCTTTAGTAGTTCGTTTAGTTAAGCTTAAGTATTCTTTCTAATTCGATATTCCAAAGATTAAACACTACAATACTTTTTGTTACAAATATCCATGTAAAATACACACATTAATTAAAATCTGATAAAGTTCTTATAGAAACTGTGAATCATATACTTCATGTATTTCTCTTATAATACAGTGACAAATTTTTTGCAAAACAACATTGTGATGCATTGAAGAAATAATAGTAAAATATTATAACTCTGTTTTGCGATATGAGTGGTAGTTGATAACATGTGAAGTTATTGTATATATTTTAAACAAAATTTAACTGTATCACATGCCATGTATAATATCTTAATAAGAAAATAACTTTGGCATTCATATATTTTATGTGATACAATTTATAAAAAGTGAAATACTTAATAATAGACAATACGATGTTAACTCGAGATGAAAGATATATATATATATATGAATGTGCCTCTATGAGAAAAAAATATTTGTAATGAATATGATAATTTTGTAATTACTTATATGAGCGATGAAATGCAAGAGACCTGAAGAATATTGCTACTTCAGTTTTATTACGTCGACGCACTGTGNATCTTGTTGTTTAAATACAAATCGTGCAATAGTTTGAATTCACGCAAAACTGGAAAGAAGTAATCAATAGTATTATTTGCAGCAAGAAATAAGATATCAGTCCTTTTATTAATGTAAATTGAACTTATTATGCAACAAGTATTATACTTACGTGAAAAGAGACAATAAAAATATATTTTTTATGAAAAGCGGAAACAGTTAATAGATGTAATTATATAATGATGGAGTAGATGTATATGCGTTTACTTACTGAAATGTACATTTTACATATGTATCCTGCTGTTATAATTATATTTATATATGACCTATTAGTTATATGTACATAAGAACACAGATGTTATTGTACTTACTGAAAGTACAATGGCATTACTATCTTTAGGATAACAGTGATTGTCTCTTGTATATTTAATTTTATCAATAATATTCAAAGTATCCATATTTTTTCTCAAATNAGTTCAGTACGTCTTATGTCTTTAATGCACATTTCTGTTTGCATACGTCATACGTGACCGCTATTTTAAGTAAATCAGCCAGTAAATATTAGATAAAATATATGTATGTTGACGGCGAGTTTGGCGGTGCATATGAGTTTATGCAAATCTATCATTGACGAGTCGCTTTGTGTTCCTGTCCATTGTGTTTATCCTGGCAATTTCACGAACCTTTACCGTGTTACTTGCGTAACAGTATTGCGATTCATCTCGTTAAAACACGAATTGAGAACTGCACACCGCGGTCGCGTGTATTAATCTCGCTTTCCAATCCCCTTGCATACATAAGTAGATGCACATACGTACAAAAATTGTTTTGCTTGATAATAGCTTTTTACTTTGCACGCTTCTCTTCATCGACAATTCACAATCTCATTCCACTATTTGAGAACGAGTTTCATTAGTTTTTTTTATCTTCGGTTTTCAGCTGGCCTTCCTCTGTGCAATTATTCTTTGGATTGTCGAGTTTTGAGTTACGATTAGAAACAAATTCTTATTTTATTCAACGACGCGGAGTTCGCACAGCTTATCCATAACCCACCGCTACCGGCTGTGTTACCTCTGAGAATTCTTCGTCTTTGGAGTTTCGGCTCTCGGCTCCGAAGGAAGGCGATGCTTTTTATCTTCGTTCAGCGATTCGATTAGAAACCGTTTCGAACCGTTAGAAAGCTACACAAATGCCGAAATCGGCACGCAAGTGGACATTCTGGAGGTCACTATCATTATTATACATATATGTACATACTATATCCCCCTGATATTTGTAACCGAAAATTATTCGAACAACGTGTCGCCATTAACAATTTACTTTTGCGTCTCGATCACACAAACTGTGAGCGTTTATGCCTCATCATTGTTTATTACTCGTGCAATCATATTCGTTGCACATTATTACTTAATTTCATGTATATTATAATTTGCGACTGGTGCAACGAGATTTATGATTTTCACTGACGTTTTAACAATTGGGTTTTAACGCTGAAAATATTTTACCCTCTACGGATTACCAATCAATCGTCCCCAGCGTTTTCTGCTTCACTTTATCAACGCTGTGCACATACTCAGCGGACCCGACTGAGATTATCCATTGATAATTTCAAAATGCACCAATCACGTATATTGAACTATGTATTATACCTATGTAGTCCTACTGGAATCGATTAAGAGCGATCGTGTAACAGTGCGTACTTACCTGCGTACATATAACTGTATATCATTAAACTTAATCTCTCTTAATGCTACGTATACAAGAATATGTTAATATTATATTAATCTACCGCAGTTTTAAGAATTGAATAATTGTTCATAATGCATATTCACAATGTACTATAGATNCTATAGATATATATTAACAATTTTTATCGTAACGCCCACTCGCTGAGTGTTTTGTTTATAAAAAAAAAGACGCGTTGTGATTAATTAACGTTAGATCAAATTATAGATAATGTACAAAAGCTGCGATGTACACGATTGGAAAATCGTGCTTTCATAGATCGGAGCAAATCACTTTACAGCGATTATATGAACCACTCTTATTGTTAAAGATAAAATGGGCACCGTACTCCGCGAGCGATAAAGCAGCTTTTCGCTGGCGAACAATCTTTTTGTATCTAAGTATGCTACTGTCATTCGTCGTGACGCATTCACAAGTGTTAGCACGAAATGTGCTATCGTTCTAACGTTTATCCTTATCAACACATCATACAGATCGCCGTACTTTCTCGTATTCCTCATGAAGTGTTTCAATTTGTTCCGTTTATTTATACTGTTGGTTACATTCGTTGTTTCTCGTCCGAAACTAGAAAGAAAATGAAAAGTAAAGCGGGATCTCTCCCGGTTGGGACGAGAGAACGTGAACTGACGATCGATTACCATTTTAGAAAGTGCAAGAGGCCCAACGGCGAAGAGAACGAGGAGAATAAGAAAGGAAAACGGAAACGGGCAGCGGAAACGGAGATCGAGGTGTCGACGAAAGCGGAAGAGGTTTCGGTCGTGGAAACCAAACGGAAAACCATGGAACACACCCTGCCGAGATATGAGTCCCGTTTACCAAAAGTTACGCCTATCACCGACGACTATGAAATCAGTAATTACGTGCTCGGTCTCGGAATAAACGGGAAAGTTGTTCAGTGTTATGATAAAAACACCAGGGAGAAGTACGCGCTCAAGGTGAGTACATTTCTCTACTTTCTTCCACGAACTCGGTCTTAATTCGACTCCCGCCACTTTCGTATACAAATTATTCACGTGTGCATACGGATTAAAGTGAAATGCCGACGAGTCCGACAGTAAAATTAAATCTTTACCGTCCTCTCTTTATTTATGGACGCGTATCGACAGATTCTAGAGGTGGAATTACATTAGCTTTACGGATCGAAACTATCTACACAAGTATTGATTAAAATTTTCACAATAAAATAGTTTGTCGAAGTGTGTGATTACAAACGCGTGGTGTAACAATGATTGATCGACACGTGTAACGAAAACCGTCAGGTATACAATTGCTGTTCGCCAGTGTTAAATTGAGCGAGATAAAAACGTAATAATGCGGTACGCGAGATTGTTTCGGCTCTTATCAGTTATCAGTAGACAAGAAAGCGTATATGTTTTATTACTTCCAAGTGTTGTCTTGCCTATTTCTGGATCACACAGAACGATGCTGCGAGGATGTGTCCGACACATGTATCATTTGACGTGAAGCTCGACTGCACTTCATAAGACCTACGGATCGAAAATGTATCGACACCTAGTTGGCGGTATTAAAGTTACGATCATCGGCTAACGATGTCCACGCGAGTCCAGACCGCGAGTCATCCTCTATTTATACTTCAGTGATTTCCCATCCGACGATCCTCGACCGTGCCGTGTATCGCTCGATACCTAGTCGTCTTTCTTATTTTCTCTGCATGTTGGAAAAATTCCGGGGACTCTCCTGTTTGCGCCTTTTCGCGGCCGTTTGTTGTTTTTGGACCGCTGCACGCGCGCGAAATTTCGCCAAGAGCTGAACTCGAAATATAGAGCATTATTGCACTCCGGCTTCAGACACCACGTTAGCGACTATTCGCAGAACGTAAATAATCGAAATACTGAAGAAAGTAATAAAGGATGAGGGCAGTATTATTTATGTTCTAATAACAGATAGGGTGAGGAATTTATAAAAAAAGTCTGTCAACACAAATAGAAATAATTTTAATTAAACGTGGGTTTATAAAAAAGCATTGGCTGAAGATAGAAAAACATAGAATTAAAAATACACGTGGACATAGTCAACAACCGATTAAGCCTATCTTACGAGTATCATTCCATGACTGCGTGTACAAGAGCTGTTCGTTCATTTTTTGTATTTATATATTTTTAATTGTTTACGCCAATCTGAAATCGGTCATCTGTTCTTCGTTTATTTACTAATAACGATTTGTGTTCTTTCGGTATGAAAGTAAATTTACATCTTCGAGTACAGATATGTACACACACTCGTCTGACCGAATGGACAAGAATAGCTTGATAAGCTTCAACGAAAATGTGTCGTTATTTATATGATATCGATGATCTCATGCTTACTAATGCTTAATAACGTTATCGAAGGTCCAGATAATCAACCCTTTGATTATCAACTAAACAAAGATCCGGGGATTAATATCTTGTCATAAGTCAACTGTTACCAAACTCGATAAACGTAGACAACTCGCTCTTTTACTTTACGCAACACGTGAAGTTATGTTTATAAAAGTTGATTGATCCCACTGTTTCCTATAATCATGGTCCATGATTCATGGATATGAAGAAATATGATTGATTACTCTCGATAATTGATTAAATCTGCATACATGTAATATTCAATGCATTTGAAATTTTAGTAAGAATTCTTCTAGTCGAAAAACTAGTATATCTTGACTTGGCAAGTAGAAAATTTAACTGTAATTCAATGCGCAATAATTGAACGGTAGCCGCGGCGTTAATTTTATTCAGACAGCGTCCTCCAGCTTTATGACAGAATATGTTAAATATTACGATCACGGTCAAAAGAGTCGATCGGCACTTAGATCGGCCATAGAAAAGTGAACGTGGTTCGCAGTAGATACTATGAATATTAATGTATAGATTCCGGTAATTCAAGAAAAAGTACCGTCAGGCATACTTCGGGAGAAAGTTATGGAATCATATTTCCATCGCGCACCTCCACGCAGTTGTACATGTATAAAAAAGTCAATATTTGCGAACGTCATAGGGGCTGGTGTTGCAACCTAGGTTTCTCGTTACGAATTTGCGTCCGCTGATTGATTATTATCTCTTGCAAAGGAACACGGCCACTGAGACCATTGCGTTGTCGCCACCGTTTTACATTTCTTTGTTTGCTTTGGCTGTAGCATTCCGAGAATACATTGGATTTTTATCTTCTCGTTCCTGAAGCAGAAGTACGTTTCATGCGGCTCTGTGATCTGCCTCAGTAAAACTTCAATAACAGGAAATCGGTGACGGAAAGATTTAGATTAAGATTTTTTTTTAAATACGTTTCAGCAGAAAAATATTAAAAAACTTAATTTCAGGGACAGATAGACTAGTTTNGAGACCATTGCGTTGTCGCCACCGTTTTACATTTCTTTGTTTGCTTTGGCTGTAGCATTCCGAGAATACATTGAATTTTTATCTTCTCGTTCCTGAAGCAGAAGTACGTTTCATGCGGTTCTGTGATCTGCCTCAGTAAAACTTCAATAACAGGAAATCGGTGACGGAAAGATTTAGATTAAGATTTTTTTTTAAATACGTTTCTCTTCGAGCCACATAAATACAGCAGAAAAATATTAAAAAACTTAATTTCAGGGACAGATAGACTAGTTTTCGATTATTATTAATGAAATAACGATCGATATAATGGACTATTTATTATAATTGATTGATTGCAATTTACATAATTGAAATTATAAGCAAAAAGGTTGAGGATGACTCGATAAAAATGTTCACAGACCATTATTGTGACGTAAATGGAGTATTATGATTATGCGGTTTTTTTCTGTGTAAAGCATCTTGACTGATGAGCGTAATCTCATCTAACAGTCTATCAACGATAATTCCAAGAGTTCGTTAGTGTCCGGTTCTCGTGGAAGCGATGGATATGTCACTTTGCGTTAATCTGATTATCACGTAATAATACGAAACGTCGATCACCCGGAGCGCGTGACTAAATGTCTCTTCATTATTTAAGAGGATATGCAACAGACAATCCTGGAAAATCGCACAAATTGATGCTCGTTAACAATCATAGCGTGCTAAACGGTTTCGATTTGAAAGTTTCTACACGCTTTTATAGTTGAAATAATGCGTAATTTAATACTTTGAGAAGTATAAATTTAAACTTGGACATTTAATATAAAATAGAAATGAACTGTAAATCGAAAGAGTTCTGATTCTTGCGAGTCTCACTATCGAATTTTAATTGTATTCGAACATTTTTAGAACGCCCAACGTATTCAATGCTCTAAAAATACTAGAACCAGTCATAAGATACATTTCTTTCACAACTCCATCGGCTCCTTAACAGCTTCGGGTTTAACATATAAAGTGCGACTTAAACCCTGTACTTAGAATATTTCTGATCTAAACTATTTAAATAAAAGACATTTAGACCCTGCCAATGATTCTTGGGCGTTAGATAAGACTTTCATTCGCTTTGCCAAGTCATCTAAAGTAAATTGTATGAATTTAACGTAATAAATTATCGTGTCTTCTACGATAGCCCAAGATTTATATACCTACGTAAAACTGTAGATATTCTGAAGGATTTATTAATTTCAAAGTAGGTTTATTTAGATCATTTTTATAGTTCGTTTTTACTCTATTGAATTTTTTTAACAAGAATAAGGAAAGATAAGATGCGGATAGACAGTGACCTTAGTGAATTAACAATATTGTAACGTATAGAACTATGTTACGGTGTTGTAGGCTCTTACATTAGCTCAAGAATGTTAAGTCGCGAATTGCTGTATAATTCAATAAGTTTTATCGATTCGACGACGACGTCAGCTGTTTTTGGGTCATTCACCAGCGTTGCTTAAAGTGGATATACGCGTCTGGTACTCGCAACATGCCGGAAATTTGCGCATATATACGTGTATACCAACGAAAAGTTTTCGTTCTAAAAGTCTTGTACGTAAAGCTTTCTCATATTGCGTGTCATAAAATTATCACTGCTCATGTTTATTCATCTTGATCTTAGCCGATTACGTCACCTCATTTATTCAAGGTTCGATGTAAATTTCAAAGTCTTGAAATGTAGAAGTTATACGTAATTGCTGCACTGCGGAATGTCTAATATCGATTGTAATTAAACGTTTTGTGTACAGGTATTATATGACTGCGTCAAGGCACGAAGAGAGGTTGAATTGCATTGGAGGGCATCAAATTGCAAGCACATAGTCCAAGTNAATATAAAATAGAAATGAACTGTAAATCGAAAGAGTTCTGATTCTTGCGAGTCTCACTATCGAATTTTAATTGTATTCGAACATTTTTAGAACGCCCAACGTATTCAATGCTCTAAAAATACTAGAACCAGTCATAAGATACATTTCTTTCACAACTCCATCGGCTCCTTAGCAGCTTCAGGTTTAACATATAAAGTGCGACTTAAACCCTGTACTTAGAATATTTCTGATCTAAACTATTTAAATAAAAGACATTTAGACCCTGCCAATGATTCTTGGGCGTTAGATAAGACTTTCATTCGCTTTGCCAAGTCATCTAAAGTAAATTGTATGAATTTAACGTAATAAATTATCGTGTCTTCTACGATAGCCCAAGATTTATATACCTACGTAAA
This sequence comes from Ceratina japonica, assembly GCA_019453355.1. NCBI lineage: Eukaryota > Metazoa > Arthropoda > Insecta > Hymenoptera > Apidae > Ceratina > Ceratina japonica. The sequence goes on from SMSR01009530.1 coordinate 14,405, forward strand.
ACTGTAGATATTCTGAAGGATTTATTAATTTCAAAGTAGGTTTATTTAGATCATTTTTATAGTTCGTTTTTACTCTATTGAATTTTTTTAACAAGAATAAGAAAAGATAAGATGCGGATAGACAGTGACCTTAGTGAATTAACAATATTGTAACGTATAGAACTATGTTACGGTCTTGTAGGCTCTTACATTAGCTCAAGAATGTTAAGTCGCGAATTGCTGTATAATTCAATAAGTTTTATCGATTCAACGACGACGTCAGCTGTTTTTGGGTCATTCACCAGCGTTGCTTAAAGTGGATATACGCGTCTGGTACTCGCAACATGCCGGAAATTTCCGCACATATACGTGTATCCCAACGAAAAGTTTTCGTTCTAAAAGTCTTGTACGTAAAGCTTTTTCATATTGCGTGTCATAAAATTATCACTGCTCATGTTTATTCATCTTGATCTTAGCCGATTACGTCACCTCATTTATTCAAGGTTCGATGTAAATTTCAAAGTCTTGAAATGTAGAAGTTATACGTAATTGCTGCACTGCGGAATGTCTAATATCGATTGTAATTAAACGTTTTGTGTACAGGTATTATATGACTGCGTCAAGGCACGAAGAGAGGTTGAATTGCATTGGAGGGCATCAAATTGCAAGCACATAGTCCAAGTGAAAGATGTTTACGAGAATACGTACAGTGGAAACAAGTGTTTGCTGGTTGTTATGGAATGGTGAGTCTCCAAGAATTTTTGATTAAGAAATTCTGTTCTATCTGTGAGACGGGTAAGACAGGTGTTTAATAAATTTTTAGCATGGAAGGAGGTGAATTGTTTGAGAGAATACAAGATAGGCAAGACGGTGCTTTCACAGAGAGAGGTAAATTGTCATTTTTTTATTACTACAATTTTAAAGTAAAAATTATGGAAAACTCTTGAATTATTTGATTTGTTTATAGAAGCTGCACAAATAATGTATGAAATTTGTGTTGCTGTAAAGCACCTGCACGACATGAATATTGCACATAGGGATCTCAAACCAGAAAATCTATTATATTCCAAACCTGGTAGGTAAATAAATTACTTATAAAAATATAAAATATAACACTTAATACTTGCAAATTTAGAATAAGCATTTTGTTATTCATTTTTTTAGACAGTACTGGGATATTGAAGTTAACTGATTTTGGTTTTGCAAAAGAAACGCATTCGAAAGACATGTTACAAACGCCGTGTTACACACCATACTACGTTGGTAAGTTATACTTAAATTTGATCATTACACTTTATAGTTTTATCAGTGTTGTAATAAATCTTTCTCGCGTTTACAGCTCCTGAAGTTTTGGGACCAGAAAAGTATGATAAAAGCTGTGATATTTGGTCACTCGGAGTTATAATGTACATATTGTAAGTAACTATTATTTTAAAATATTATTGCTAACAATTATGTTTTCATATTACGTTAATACTATTTAAAATTTCAGATTGTGTGGTTTTCCGCCCTTTTATAGTAATCACGGTTTAGCCATTTCGCCAGGGATGAAAAAGAGAATTCGATTAGGCCAATACGATTTTCCAGCCCCCGAGTGGTCTAACGTGAGCGCGGAAGCGAAAAATCTAATCAAGGGTATGTTGTGTACAGATCCAGCTCAAAGATTGCAGATTGAAGATGTTATGCGCAACAAGTGGATCGCTGTAAGAACTCGGGTTTTAATTTTATCAATACCTTGCTACTATAATTATGGATAAATACGTGTACATCGCTCCTTGTTTCCCATGCAGCAATACACGGAAGTACCTCCTACACCTCTGCATACCGGACGCGTTCTCCGAGAAGGTGAAGAACTCTGGCCGGAAGTTCAAGAAGAAATGACACGGTCCTTAGCCACAATGCGCGTAGATTACGATACGGCTAATTTGAAACAATTGGATCACACGAACAATGCGTTGTTAAACAAGCGCAGACGAGCGAAACAGACGAACGCCGTACCGCCTACCGCTAATCCTACGCCAGCGTCCTAGGGAGCGATGATAACGTCCAGGCAACGCTGGCGCGTTTTTCTACGCAGATGCATAAGGTACAGTGTAATAACCATGAGGATCGTTTTTTGATATGATGTAAAATATGCACGAAAAAGAGAGAAGAGAGTCAAGAAAAGAGTTACACACGTGGACTGAAATATTATGCATTGAAGCTAAGTTCCGAATTAAAACATAATAACTCTTTTTCTAAGATACGACTGTTGAGTTAAAACTTGAAGGTATCGTTATTTACGGTGCGCGTTCTTCACTTTTCTTTAGTAAAAGTGATAGTACTTTAAACATACACGATAATGCAAGAGTAAGCATTAGATACGAGTAATAAATAATGGTGTGCATTGCAACTTATATTTATTGATGAAACGTTAATGAAAAGGAGACGTTTTATCATTAACAAACGAGTAGTAAATTCATATTGAAAAGAAATAAACATGAAAAATATTTTTCAACCTTAAATGAAATATATTAGACTTCATAATGAAGATTGTTATAAACAGATATATCACTGAGCAGCTATAACAGTTTCCTCATCACCTATTTACTTGGACAATGGTTTGCAAAGTTTAAAAATGTTAATGTATACAGCTATATTTTTAAATTGCATAGTACTTTAATTTATCGCCGTTGACACAATTCTTTCATTATATAAGTCTCATTAATACGTTCATGAACTTTTATCT
>SMSR01009531.1:3775-15086 GCA_019453355.1 Ceratina japonica
TATTCTAGTATTCTAGTATTCTAGTATTCTAGTATTCTAGTATTCTAGTATTCTAATATTCTAATATTTGAATAATCCAATATTCCAATACTCTTATATTGCATTAATTCAATATTCCAATATTCTATTATTCTAATACACAGTTTTGGAATTTTTTGATTGGACTGTACATGACTTGCAACAACGAATTATATTGTCTATATGTCCTATAATTTTGACCATTCAATTTTTCGTAGTTCTGAGACCAAATTTGGGTTGTCGTACAATAGCCCAGCAATCTTTTGGCAAATTACTAAACGGAATGATTCTGGAATTGAGCGACTGGATTGTAGACATCAGAGTTAGGTCAGCTCAACTGCTATGTGTGTTCGTCTTACACTTAGAAGAAGATATCACACAGCATATTGGAAAAATCCTTGGCCCCATATACAGGTACAATTTCATATATCATTTCATAAAATCGATTTTTTTCTAAAAAATTCTTTAGAAATCCTGTTTAACGAAGATTTGGATATGTGTAAAGTATATATAAAGTATATGTGTAAAGTATATAAAGTTTTATAACGAGGTTTAATGAAATTCCAAGACATATGAATATTTCTCTCAAAAACCATCAATGATATTTAAGTGAAATGTGGATATATGTATTTTAACCATTACATTGAAATAGACGCAATGTAAATTTCAACTTCCTATTCCTCACATTTATCAAGATAGAATTGTTTATGTAAAGTATATTGCAGATATGAAAGCGATCTGGATTCGTATAAATGTTAATTTGCTGTTATTATAGTTTTTGGTTTGATAGCAATTTTGACAATATTCAAAATTCAAATACGTTGCTACTAGTTTCGTATTTATTATAAAAAAAATTATCATCCATGAGTAAACAATTTTTGAGTAATCTATAACATTACTCTAAGCTTATACAAAATTTCAATCCTCCACCATTTATCGTTCTTGTTTTATTAAATAGAAAATTTCAATTACTATTATTTTCTTTTACAGGGCTTGTAACGATGAAGACAAGAGAGTAGTAGAAAATTTGGAAAGGGCTTCCGAGTACATGGGCCACTTCGTACTTCCTCAAACATACTTTTCTTTGATTGTACCAACATTAGAGGAGAATTTATCGGTGGGACACTTGAGAGTATTTTCTTCAATTTTAAAAGGCAGCGAAAGATCTAAACTCAGACCGTTTTTAAAAGATGTGGCTCATTTCTTAGCTCAGCCTCACATTTGCCAGGTTAAGAAAGGAGAATACCAAAAAGAATTACTAGCCTGTTGCTCGTCGTTAATTTCAGTTTGCGGTGAGGTACGTTAAATATAATCTTAGTTCAAATTCAGTTTACAACATAAATCAAATTCAATTCAATATAGGATAGAATAGAATAAAATATATAGTGGTTCTCGTTAATATATTCGGACACTTTTCAAAATTGAATGATTTTTTTTAATATTGTGCCAAGCAATATCATTTTCTGTGGGATGTTAGAAAACTTAGTTCATTATACTGGGTTGTTCGGAGAGTTTGTGCCGATTTTTAGTAGATGGATTAAGATAGAAGATTCAAATTGAAATTTTAAGAATTTCTTTCTCAGAAACTATGAGTTTTACGAGGAAAACTCATACATTACTCTTTGCTTAAAATTTCTTAAAGAATATGAAATCATTTTTTCAGATAAAAAAAAATGCAAATTTTGAAAAAAGTTAATTTGTACGTGAGTAGCCTACTTTCAGGCGACATTTTTTAATGCTTAATAACTAATTGACGGGACTTCGAACGAAAAATTAGTGTTCTTTATTTTCGGCTTATTTCAGCTTCTAGAATCACCTCTCAAATTATTGACCACGTGTCCTAAAACACCCTGTATAATTTACCTCAGGCATGGACAAATCATTTTTCCCCACTCTAGTCAGTCTCCCCACTTTTCAAGGTACTCTAATCTGTGTACACTGTGACGTCACTATCTAGATGCATACCATATTCTAATGATCAACTAATCTAATATTCCAATATTTCTATATTGCAGTACTCTAATATTTCAATAAACTAATGACCTAATATTCTAATATTCCAATATTCCAATATTTCAATACTCTAATATTCCAGTATTCCAATATTTCAATACTCTAATATTCCAGTATTCTAATGATCTAATATTCCAATATTCCATTACTTTAATATTCCAATAGTCCATTATTCCAATATTCCAGTATTCCAATACTCTAATATTACAAGAATCCATTATTCCAATATTCCAATATTCCAATATTTCAATATTCCAATATTCTCATGATCTAATATTCTAATATTTCAATATTCTAGTGCTTTAATATTGTAATATTCCAATATTCTATTATTCCAATAATCCATTATCCCAATATTCCAATATTCTTATGATCTAATATTCCAACATTTTAATATATTCCAGTATTAAATTATTCCATCATTCTAATATTCTAGTATTCTAATATTTCAATAATCCAATATGCTAATATTCTAATATTCCATTAATCCAATATTTCAATATACTATTATTTTAATACACATTTTTGGCACTTTTTTGATTGGATTGTACATGACTTGCAACTGTATTTTGTCTACATGGCCAGATGGCCTATAATACTTTCTTTTCTCACTATCAGATCCATGCTCACTATGACACATACACTCAAGCATTCCCACCTAAGCTAAGCTCCCGTAACTCCCGAGGGTCACTTTTGCCCATGCCTAGTTTATTTCATGCATGAGTCGTATGTATTTGGTCAATTTGGTCTCGGAAATATCACTAATAAGTGATAATGGTTAAAGATTTATCCGTCTAAATAGTCGAAAGACGTCCTGATTAAATTTTTGTTTGTCTCTTCTTTCTTTTATTTATTTTATAATGCATTGTATTTTGAAATGTGTCCGAATACTTTCGCGAGCCATTATGTGTCTTCTATTGAATTTCGACGTCATGTTAGCTATACTGTACCTGACTTTGATCTTCTCTATCTTGCGACATCATATTCTTCGTTACATCTATTCTTACCAGAGAGTTGGGCAATACCGATTACAAAAGTATCCAATTCCTGCTTAGATACAGATACTGTAGTGCAAAATGTACCGAATAGTCGTACCGTAACTATATTCAAGTATCGTGCAATCGAGACTGGACGATTGTCCGACTGGCGCCGAGTATCGAAAAGTACCGAGTCCTTTTCCAAATCGAGTACCTGTATCGGTACTGAGGAACTTCGTGCGCTACTTTTTTTACGATTGTCACAGTAAATACGATAGACTGAAGATTGAGCGAGAAGGTATATCTTATAAAAGCTATTAAAAATGTAATTTAAAGATAGAGAACAACCTTTTAGTAAAAAATGGTATATTTATAACCACAAATGAAGTTTGTTTGTTATTCTCTGTGTAAAAATAAATGGTCTATTAACAATAGAAGTAATTTTCCAAAAATTAAATAAATATTTTAACCAAATATTCTAACTGTTACTTTAACGATTAATCACATTTAGTATTACATATAAAAGTGTATATTTTTCGTTTCCCGTGAATCTCACGAATAACTCGGTACCCAGTTATCTTATTCGGCTCACTTAAAATATAGAGCCCTACGGTTCAAGTCTCTAGTCGACATTAAAAAATGTTATTTATGTATGTTTAGTTAAGGTAGTTACTGAATTATACTTACTTAATGTTGACTATGTTTCGACAACTTTAACATAAGTTCTGTATCTGTTAAGCATATCTGTATCTATTAGCACAAGTTAAGTATCTTACTAAGTGTATTTGGAAAATAGCTACCTTAATTGATATCATTTAACTTAATTTCTTATATTTTGTAAAATACATACATTTTTTTTAAATTTCAATTGAATGCTAAATGAAATGTATTCATTGTGGAATTGTAACTTAAAGAAAAAGGCAAAAATTTATGAAAAATGGGCTTTGCGAGTAAATACTACAGATGTCCGAATTAAAAAAATTGAACAATAAGAATTTTCAATTATTTACAAAGATTATATAAAATTAATTGTGTAATCTTCATTGATTTCTTTTTATTTTATCAGAAGAATCATTTGCTACTTTTAAATTATATTTCTTAATAGCTTTTATAAGGTATACTTTCTCGCTCAATCTTCAGTCTATCGTATTTGCTGTGACAATCGTAAAAAAAGTACCGCACGAAGTTCCTCAGTACCGATACAGGTACTCGATTTGGAAAAGGAATCGGTACTTTTCGATACTCGGCGCCAGTCGGACGATCGTCCAGTCTCGATTGCACGATACTTGAATGTAGTTACGGTACAAATATCCGGTATATTTTGCACTACATAGTACCGTATTTGTGAGAGTATAGGTAGGATTTAATGCAACTCTGATTCTTACCTTTTATTTCTGTCATACTCCTGGTATGTATACTAAAATTATTGCTTCTCAAATACTTTTCTCTTTCTAATGCACTTCTAATTCCGATTTCTTCCTTCTCCTTTCTACATTTCTTAACCAATTTTCTCCCTTCTCCTCCTTTGGCCTCTTTTTCAAACTTCCACTCTCTTCTCAGCTTTCAGTCTTATCATTTTGATTCTCTCCGTTCTTTCCAACATCGTATACTTGGAAATCTACTGAATTGCCATTTTATGTATCTCACCTGCACTTTCTTCATCTTTTCTCTTTTCTTAAGACCCTATATCTCCATTTCGTACAGAAGAGTTCCAATACCAAACTATTAAACATCCTTAATCCAAAATCATTCCTATGAATTCCCTTTCACCTCCAGATCAATATACAATGCACTATTAGTAAATAATAATTGTTAATCAATTTCCAGGATCTGAAACCAGTAACTCAAGAGCTCTTCAACCTGCTCTTCACAATCCTCTCAATGGCAAAACAGGACTGCATCAAATCTAAGTCTCAACAACTATTAAACACTGTCGCTACTATGAATTCAGTCAGCATTGACACTCTCTACGAACAAAATGTAACCCAACTCTTCTCAAACTTATCAGACAGCAACTCTTGGACAGTGCACAATCCGGACTTCGAAATATTCAGCTCCAGCTTTATTTATGTCAAACAATTATTACTAAGTAATGTAAAAACTGCGTTTCCAATTCTAAAAGAAACAATTTCAACTGAAAGGGAACCAGAAGTGAGGCTCAAACTTTATATTTTAATCGCTCAGTATTTTGAGAAATTACCGCTGAACGAAACAATGGATTCAGAATATCGTGACCAATTTTTAGAACATTGCATTTTGAGCAATTTAATTTGGAGCGCAGGAAGGAGCGCAGAGGCTGTGAGGACAGCCTGCGTCTGCTGTTTATGTGCATTTCTCGATAAACATTCGGAATATTCGCAAGAATTAAGCGAGACAATAAAGTTCGAAGCTGTGTCTACAATTTTAGACAAAATTGTCCCAATTTTGTTGAGCTTGGCTGAGGATAACTCGACGAAAACCAGATTTTATTCCATCAGAGCTTTGTATCTGGTTACGTTAGTGAAGAAGCAGCATGATTACTGTCAAGATGATAGCGTTAACAAGATTTTTCCAATTTTGTTGAAGAGATTGGACGATGAATCTGATGATGTGAGAGTTATTGCGTTAGAGGCTTTGACTGAGGTTTTTCGAGGTGTTTCCGAGGAATACGATGTCAAGTTTAATAGAGGACTTGTGGATGCTTTGTATACAACTGTTGTTATATATTTGGACGATCCTGATGGCCAGTTTCAAGAGAAAGTTTTAGGTAAGAGGAAACTGAAATTTATATTATGAATCAATTTTGTTCTCAGAATTGTAAATGATATTTGAATGAGTTTTGGATACATTAGGTTGGGGAAAAAGAGATCTATTATTTTTTTTAAATTCTTCGTTTTATGATCGGAACAAATTATTTTTGTATTCATCGAGAAATTTGAAACAAAAAGTAATTCCTGAATTTTTCTCGCAAAACTCAGTTTCTAAGAAAAAAATTCTTAAAATTAAAATTAAAAAGTGATCTATGATAAAAATTCATAAATCACTTAGATTTGTTTAAAATTTATTAAGAAATATGAAATAATTTTTTGAAATAAAAAAACTGCAAATTTTGAATGAAAAAGTTAAGGCAAATGCACGCGAGTTGTCTACTTTCAAGAGTCATTTTTTAATGCTTAATAACTTAAAAATGGAAGGCAACAAAGAGAAAATTCGGTACATATGACAGTTTTTCTTTGATAAAGGCGAAAATGCAAGCCAGGCGGCTAAAATTGTAAATGGTGTTTAAGGTCCCGATACTGTAATTACATGCAATTATGGTTTCATTGATTCCGTTCAGGTATTTTTGATGTTAAAGATGCACCTCGCACAGGTAGGCCCGTCGTCGGAAACGTCGATAAAATCATAGAAATAATCGAAATTCGACCATGAAACTGTTTTAAACCATTTGCTGCCAAAACTGGACTCATAAAGAAACCCGATATAGTCTTAAAGTTCACGTAAAAATAATGGATTTCTTTTTCCCCAACCTAATATTTTAGTAATAGCTTTGCTTTAAAATCCTGTAAAATATTAACATTCTACTGTTAATATTTTCCAAGATATACTTTTTAATATATAATATAATTTAAATAATGTAGATTTAGAAGATTGCAAACTAATCGAATTTTCATGAAGAATGAGAAATGATATTTAAATGAATTTTGAATATGTTTAGATGTGAGATTCAGTTCAATTTATTATAAATCTCAGCTCTCTACTTTAATAATTCTTGAGATATATTTATATGAAGTACAATCGTAATTTTATGATATCAGAAAATTATGAAGTGTATAAATACATATTTATACAAATTATACGCTTGGAAGATATTAAACGATAAAAACTTCATTTGGAACTCAACGGCTCAGAATGCCAAACGAAGGCTTAAGTAGGAAATTAATATTTTTATAATTTTCTTTTCATTGTTTCAGGTAGCTTGAAGGAACTGGCGAAACTCTATCCGGAATTATTGCACGACAAGCTACAGAAGTGTAAAACTAATTTCCGTTACCAGAAGGGCATTGAATCACTAATAGAGCATTGCCAATCAATTTTAATTAACAAATAAGCTCAAATAATAATAATTACTATTAAACATAATTAAGATTAAATTTTCTATTAAAGGCATAGAAAGGATCATGTGATTTTTATTAATCTTGTATGATCGCATCAATTGTTCAAACTATGTCGTCTATGTTGTTACGTATACGGCCCTGGGATTCCAGAACGTTTGTATCCGGTCACGTACAGCTAGTAACAACTATTCTTAGCCAGTCCCTACGTATGTGTGCGTCCCCTAGCGGGACACACTGAAATTTCGACATATACACACCTTAGATACACACATATTGAAATTTCAGTGTGTTCCGCTAAGAGACGCACACATACGTAGGGACTGGCTAAGAATAATTGTTACTAGCCGTACGCATCCCTTGCGTCACAGCCGACTCTAATACTAGCACAGCCGACTCTAAGTCGGCTGTGATACTAGCCGTGGTAAGAGTAAAATGGCAACACCGCGAGAGGCCGATTACTATATATATGTATATATACAAACCCCCTCCATCCCATCGGCCTCTCGATCTCCCGCCCATTCTTCGAATGTTTTCTCTCCACTTATAAAATGTAGAAGCAAGAATATGGTTAGAAAGGAATAATGCAGGTAAGGAAAGACTTATTTGTTTCTTGTAATTTATAATAACGCCAGAGATCTTTCTTTTTTTAATCAGTAGAATTTTTTATTGAATAATTTCAATTTTAATCTTAATAGTATTTGTACAACACTTCTCAAACTTACAAATATTTATAACACACAGTTTTACGGAATTTTGTCTTATATATAGCTTATTCTATATATATGTACATATAAATTGCATTTTACATTATATTCCTTAATTTATAATGACACGGCGGTGTTGTGTTCCCAATAGTAAGGCAAATTATGCTAGTGTTTTAAAACATAGTAGCTATGGGTCTGTATTTCTATTGCCGAAAAATGAAGAATTGCGCAAAAAATGGATGGCTGTTATTCCTCGTAGGAGTTGGACGCCGAAGAAATATTCTGCCGTTTGTAGTCTGCATTTTTCAGAAAATGATATCCAAAGATATCAAGTTATTCTCTCTCTAGATGGTTCATTGCAGAACAAATTATTAAGGTATCCAAGGCTTAGGGAAGATGCAGTACCTTCTATTTTTCCAAATTGTCCTTGCTATTTATCAAAACCTGCAATAGAAAAAAGAAAAGATCCTCAAGAGCGTGCTCAATTTATAATTAAAAATCAGGAAAATTTGACACAAGAATTTCTTAGTTCAGATGTAATTCAAAATTTTACTGATTTATTAAATGCTTATAGGGAAAAACTTATAATTTCAGACAGCTGGAGTATTGAAATAAAAAATTTCAAAATTTATTTTTGTATGTTAGCATGTGATGATGATTCAGGCTTTTTAACACTTCATACACAGATTGTGATTAGTAGCGACATGAAATTACAAGTGCTTTATAATGGTAACAATCTTTCTTCGCATGATTTACGATGGGTATTGCCTGTAGACCAAATTATTTCTAGATGGTCTCAATTACAGAATTTATTAAGTAGATATAGCACAATAGATAATACAATAGATTCTGACACTGATATAGTATGTCTTATTGAAAGGCATCTTGAGAAATCTCTTGTAGAACTCAATAAGGCATATATTGTTGCAGAATCAATTGATCTTGATTACACAANGTTTGAAATTTTTGCTAGAGCCTCCAACAAAAAAGTTAAACATCATGATCTTTTCTTTTTTCTTCGCGATTTCAATGAATACCAAGTTTTTTTAATTTTTTGTTAGACATTCTATAGTAAATTAAGCTGTCTAAAATTCTACAGAAGATAAAGTTCTTTAATCTAATACTAAAAATTGTATACCGTTTCGAAATGTGTACGAATATTTATGGGAGTGACTGTATATAAGAGGTATAGTGATTCCTATTAAGTTTCAAAACGGAGTAAGTTTCTTAATATTGGCCAATCAAGGTTGCAATCTAAGTTAACTCTGATTAATTTATATACACAATACAAAGAAGAAACATTTTTTCAATTTCATGGGAAAGTTACGAAGATAGAGAGACTTCATTAAATCATAAAATGGATTAACCTCTTTCAATATTGGATTAAACAAGATGAATCTGGCTGTAAGTTAACTTTAATTAACTTATGTATATGATTTAAAGAGACTATGTTATTCAAATGTTATAGAAGAATTATAAAGGTACACTGACTTCCGTTAAATTACAAAATCGATTACTTTATTAAGGTAGTTCTATAGCAAAACGACTTAACGATTAGAAAAATATGAAATTTAGCGTATGAGTAGGTTTTAGTTAAATAATGACTCAGCTAAATTTTGGTGAACTTTTAGTGCTTGATAAGAAAGTTAGAAAGATATTAATTTAAAGCGTTTTTTGTAAATATCTAAGTTTCTATTGGTCTGACGACGAATACGCATCAGATCGAAATTATAGATTGATAAATTCTCTTCAACAATTATTCTTGACGTTTTTTGCCTGCGAGCAACTGTTTTCAAACTAACACGCGGCAAAAGTTGAAGCTTTCGAAGGCAAGCCGCATACGTAATGTTTTTGGAAACTTCAGTTTATCCAAAGTTTTACCGCGTGTTATTTTGAAAACATGCGCTCGCAGGCAAAAAATATCAAGAACGATTGTTGTAGAGAATTTATCGATCTACAATTTCGATCTGATGTATATACGTCGTCCGACCAATAGGAACTTAGACATTAGCGAAAAACGATTTGAATTGAAATCTTTATTACCTTTTTCTTAAGCTCTAATAGTTCACCAAAATTTAACTGAGTCCTTATTTAACTAAAACCTACTCATACGCTAAATTTCAGATTTTTCTAATCGTTAAATCGTTTTGGTGTAGAACTACCTTAAAAAGAATGATTCACTGTTTTCATGAACACGACTATGTATTCACATTTAGATATTTTCAGAAATAAATAATTTCATGATTGTAAGTAGGTGTTAATCCCGGCAATACTTAACTGATTTAAAAAGAATTATATTTATTATAATTAAAAATAAATTAAAACTTTCAATTATTAATATTTTACTAATACAATATTACATACTTCTTTCAAACTGAAATTTTAATAATGACTAAATAAAAAATTATTTACCTCTTGTATTTTTAAAATTCTAATGATTCAACCATTCTTTCACACGTAATTTAATGGTCAATCCCCACTGAGCGGACCATGCTATGCGATGCGCTGCGTTACTGTATTTTTCGGGCCTTTCGTCTGGTTGTCCAGTGCTGTAGGCAATGCTCTACAGCAAATACTAAAAACGTGTAAAAGCCGGAGACTTCGGTAGACCCCAGTGATAGTTAGCCAAGAATCGGCAGCTCGATGACCAGAAGTATGAGTTAGACCCTCCGTTGTTCACGAGGGGCTCTTGGAGGGATGTTTGTTCGGTGATGAAGTTCCCAAATAGGAGAGTGCTTTTACCTTACACATCGGATTAAAGTATTGATTAAACAAGTTTAAACGTGAAAAAAGTACTAAATGAAAAACGAAACGTTTAACGACTAAACGTTAACGATTAAATATTCGATAGCATACTAGATAGTCGATAGATGAAATTAGTCGATAGTGTCCACCACAATACAATACTTACATTCAGTACTTGAATATTGAACACACACACATACACACAACGATTTCATCTGTTCTTAACATGGAAAATACGTCTCTTATGGGACCGATGTTGCACACGTGAGTATCCAACCCTAGGCTTGTCTTTCATTTCGGCAGCGGGAAATAGTTTCGTCACTTTATCGTTCTCTTCATTTATTCGTCATTTCCAATAGCGCATCGGAGCATTAACGGTATCATCTTCGGCATTTTAGCTTCGTAATTTATTAGTAGTCTTCTTCTTTCTCGTCTCTTAGTAGTCTTCTTCTTTCTCTATCTCTTCTTTCTCGTCTCTTAATAATCTTCTTCTTTCTCATCTCTTATTGTTAGTAGTCTTTTTCATTCTCCATCTCCTTTTTTCTCATCTCTCCTTCTTTCGTCCATCCATACTACAGTAATTCATTTCATGCTTCGTCCATGCGGCAATCTGCGAAGTGTCATTCTTTTCTCGTGTAGTTGATTAACATCAGCACGAAGTCGACGGTCTTCAAGTACCCTTTTTCAACAGCAGCGCATAGTAATTTACGGCCGCTGCTATTGAAAAAGGATGCCTGACAGGACAGCGTGGTATTTCGGA
>SMSR01009532.1:16179-29080 GCA_019453355.1 Ceratina japonica
TTATTATTAACCAGCTTTAATTTCCATACAGAAATTACTTTACAATAGACAATATATGAAACAGTAAAGATGAACGTGGATATAAATTCATTTGAGAGGTGTTGCATTTCTCCTTCAGTAAACATTATTCTACAAAATTATTATCTATGATTCTACCGTGCAATTGCAGTTTTTCCGTTTGAAAAATTGATTGTCTAACGATTATGTTAGCAAATTATTAATGCACGCATAATTATTCACGGGTGTGAAGTTAGTTCCTTTAAAATCTTTGACGGCGAGTGAACAAGATAAATTCGATTACACGTTTCAGATATAAATATGTAACAGAAATTAACGAGGATGAATCATCTGATTACAGACGTTCGAGTTGGCGTAGTTATATAAATACATTTTGAAACGTGTACAAGAAAGAGAGAAGCGCTCGAGTTTCCTTGATATAGAAAAACATCTCGGCCTTATCATGAACATTAATCGTGAAGTGAGGGGCGCCACTGTGACCGGCATTACCAACGTTCGCTATTCTAAAAGATCTACCTCAAGTAAAATATGCTTTCGAACATCCTGTAACGTCGGTTTTCTAAATTTCTAAGCAGATTTCGTAGCGGTCGTGTAACGTATGTATGGAAATCCAGCGAATGTTATATAATTATAATAGAGATTGGGAAGGGTGTCTTGCGTGGCGGACGGACCAGTTTACAACGTTGGCGCGAAAACTTTCTTTCAAGGAGCGCGAGCGCGCCGGGATCCCTGGGCAATAAAACGGAGCGGCAGGGACGGAGAAAGTTAGAGAGATAAAGAGAGAGAGACCATGGGCATGGGCCAGGGGTTGTCGGGGGATCTCGGGCAACTTGGCACGTCCGTGTACGGAGGTAACAGTGCTGGTGGCAGCACAGACGCTCGTTGATGAGCGAACAATTCACTTTGGTGCGCGGTTTCGCGACGTTGTTTCATCCTCGTCGGTGTCCGTGAAATAGGGGTGTGCATATGCACGTACGTAACGAGGCGGTAAAATGTGTCTGTGACATTTTTACCTGTTCGCTTTTCCCAAGTTAAAACGGTCGAGTGTCGTTGCCGTGGCTCGAAAAGTTGTTAGCTGGTGCGCGCCGTGCGTGCGGTTGATCGGAGCGTATACCGCTGCTCTCGTCAATTTGGTGAGAGAGTGAGAGTGAGAGGGAGGAAGGGTTCCCCGTCTTCCTCTCTTCTCTCGCTAAAAATCGGCCGGATTTTTGAACCGGGAGGAAGGACCAAATAATCGGCGTAGAAAACTATGGAGATATCGAAGAGTTTGCAGGAAGAGATACTCGCCGTGCAAAATAAACTGAAAAATGCCATACGCGATCATCAGGTGAGTCTTGCGGCTGTGCATGTAAGTACATGTCGATAACGATTTAAAGATTGAGACTAGAGTAGAGGAGACGGAACAACCAACGGACGAGTATGCTTAATGAATGATAGATTGTCCCTCTGGCTAATGATTTTTTCGTTTCTCTCAGTACGCGATCCTATATCGATTGGAAAATCGAGATAACGCGTTCGATAGGTAATCGACTTGGAAAGTGAAAAAGTTTTAGGAAAGTTTCGTCACGAGTATCGTTTACATGTCGTTCGTCCTGTTACATTGGGAAATTATATATACGCTCACCGAGCGCGAGCCCGTCAATTTCTTTTCGACAAATTCTTTTTATCACTGCGTTTCCTTGGCATTCCCACGCACAATGCGTGCCCGGACGCATGTACGCACCAGGCACGCGCGCGCATGCATAAATGCACACCTCCTATACTATATTTACGGAACTTGTTATTTCAATGTGAATACTCCGAAGTTTCGTGAAACGATCATCGCGATCAAAGATGTCCGGTTCATACGGGAAACTGAGTCACTAATATGGCACATAACATGTCCATTCGATGTATTTCGTACAAGTAGACAAACGCGTGTATTCCTTTCACTTGCTACGGCCGTTTGCGAAGCCGTGTTCGTCGGGTTCTCTCCTCGGTTAGACACGGCACGGCCGATGTTGCGCGTTATCGAAAGTGAAAGAGAAGCGTAANTACAATCACTGATATAAACATAAGCGGTAATCTATTGTAAGTATCAAATTATTTATAATAGAAGCAGTTACAATAATATTTTTATTTNCGCAGGGTATGTAAATATTATTTCGTCATATTTTATATTTCACCTACCTCTGTTTTCATGAATATTTCTATTTTTAGAATCGTAGTAGAATTAGAAAAAATGAATACCGCCTTACAAGATTTTCTTAATGAAGTTCAAGAGCTGTGTCAAGAAATGGCCCCTGAACCTAGCGTAGCAGCTATGTTGGCCCCATCTCATCTTCGTGAAAAGTGTAAACAGGAAGCCGTAGACATGGTTGCGAGGAATAATATTGTAAATGACAAGGAGCCTGGAAGGATGACACATTTAGTAACTGACTTAACAGCTCTTATGCTTCAAGTAAAGGTAATTTCTGAAACGATATCTATAATACTTGTTTCATATCTTTGATATCCTGGCCTAATTCAAGTCTATTTACGTTTCAGAGTTTATCTGATTCAGATCGTAATGCATATGAATTAAAGGTGCTGCAAGGCACTATAGAACAGATACGTTCAAAATTGAGTCCGCAAAATCAACAAGTTTTTCAAAATTGCGTCGAGATTCATATGCAACACATACAATTGGGTTTAGGACAGAAAGGTGCTTTAACGCCATTTATGGCTCAGAGGGCTTAGTAAATATGAAAATATCGCTGTTGCTTTTACAGTGATCATTTTCACTATTGTACAATATGAAATTGATATATATATATATATGAAACATATTACAATATTTTGTAAGAAAAAGTCCAACTTTATTTTATTATCTTTTTGTATAGGGCATATCATCATGAGAAGAGTAAATATATAATTAGATTGTAAATATGTGTGTCCTACACATACAATAATTGTTTTTTAAGTCACATTCTATAAATGATTTTTAGAATANTGCAGGGTACGTAAATATTATTTCGTCATATTTTATATTTCACCTACCTCTGTTTTCATGAATATTTCTATTTTTAGAATTGTAGTAGAATTAGAAAAAATGAATACCGCCTTACAAGATTTTCTTAATGAAGTTCAAGAGCTGTGTCAAGAAATGGCCCCTGAACCTAGCGTAGCAGCTATGTTGGCCCCATCTCATCTTCGTGAAAAGTGTAAACAGGAAGCCGTAGACATGGTTGCGAGGAATAATATTGTAAATGACAAGGAGCCTGGAAGGATGACACATTTAGTAACTGACTTAACAGCTCTTATGCTTCAAGTAAAGGTAATTTCTGAAACGATATCTATAATACTTGTTTCATATCTTTGATATCCTGGCCTAATTCAAGTCTATTTACGTTTCAGAGTTTATCTGATTCAGATCGTAATGCATATGAATTAAAGGTGCTGCAAGGCACTATAGAACAGATACGTTCAAAATTGAGTCCGCAAAATCAACAAGTTTTTCAAAATTGCGTCGAGATTCATATGCAACACATACAATTGGGTTTAGGACAGAAAGGTGCTTTAACGCCATTTATGGCTCAGAGGGCTTAGTAAATATGAAAATATCGCTGTTGCTTTTACAGTGATCATTTTCACTATTGTACAATATGAAATTGATATATATATATATATGAAACATATTACAATATTTTGTAAGAAAAAGTCCAACTTTATTTTATTATCTTTTTGTATAGGGCATATCATCATGAGAAGAGTAAATATATAATTAGATTGTAAATATGTGTGTCCTACACATACAATAATTGTTTTTTAAGTCACATTCTATAAATGATTTTTAGAATATTGTGCTGTGCTGTTGATTGCATTAAACATTTAAAAATGTTCATGTTTAAAAGATTTACATGTCAGCTTTGCAATTTGTATACAGTTAGGAATAGATTATGCAATTGAAATTAAACTAATGTGGCTATTGTGAATAAAGCATGCATTTTGCTATAGCAACTTTCATTAACTCTACACCGAAATTTATAAGATTAAGTTACGAAGGTAGAATAAGTTTTTTACTTTGTACACAGATTTTAATGTCTATTGCTTATTTATAATTGCGGAAATTATTATATTACTATTCTTACTTCGTAAAACAAGCAACTCTGTACATTAGATATATGCACGAAAACACATTGCATATTCCGTTGTAAATACACTATGCATCATAAAAAAAATGATATACTTCCATTTATTCTATTTGGTAACTGATTTATCTATTCATTCAGAACTTGAGACAATATAAATGTAAGAACTACAAGTATTTTCATACAGAATACTTAAATATTGTTCATTATGTTGAACTTGTTTTACACTATCATAATATGTTTAATACAAACGTATATAACATTTCGCAGAAAATTATTACGGAACAAAAAATACGGAGTGCGAATATATTTTTTGAATCAGAAGTTATATCCTATTGTAATAACATATGAGAATTCAAAATAATATATACAATCATACTTAACATCTTACAGTACGTATGCCAAATAATTAACATGTACTTTTTAAGTATTCTAAACGTGATTCATATTTATTTATTAATTACAGATTCAATATTTTTATAGTAATGATACCGTGACGTCCCTGTCGTATGATAGAAAATAAAGAATATTTGCTATAGTTCTACTTTACACAATTCTCTTTTGCTCAAGAGATTACAATCAATACAAATAACAAATAGATCTATTTTTTGAATGTAGAAATTCAGTAATTTCTGTTGTCAGTATAATTTTATTATATTTCTTTTTTTCATAGGAATATCTTTATTATTTATAGTCTTAATTTTTTAATTACTTCTTATTTTTTATGAGTGCCTCTAACAACGCATCAGCGTCTTCCTCTGTTTTCACTCTCAAGAGAACTGGTACTGGTGGTGGTGAAGATTCAGGATTTGGTACGCAAGCCAACATTACCGTATTTTTATTCATACGTTTAGTTGGGATACTTTCAGTCAATAAAGTATTAAGCAGCAAATTTCCTGAGCATGTTTCTGCGCGGACCAATAATTGGGTTTTATCATTTGGAGTCGGTTTCAGGAACAGTGTCCCAATACCCTTGTCAACGAAATTCCCATCTTTCTTAAAGAAAACTTTACACCTGTAAAGATATGAAAATAATTAAATAATTAAGTTATGTGACTTCATTAATAAAAGAGATATCAAAATACAAGGTACCTCTGTTGGTATGTTGCACCTTCTTCTGTTATGGGTTTGAAATCTGATTTTGGTGGTTCATCGTCTTCTTCTTCTGCTTCACTATTTTCAGGTTCTTGTGGCTTCACCATCTGAGCTCCGAACGTGAACGGTTTGGCACTACAAAATATGATATCATTATTTTTGTTACATTAAAGAGGTGTACAAAATTACCTTCCAAAACTAAATCCAGTTGATGTATTACTTGTAGCAGAACTCTGACCAAAACAAAAGGTGGTTGTGTTTGTTGAAGAAAAAACGTTAGTAGTGGTAGTCACAGAAGTAGAACTTTTTGAGTCTGATTTTGTTTCCTGTTCATTTGCTTTATTATCTGTTGCAGTAGAAGGTTTACTCAAGAATGGGTTCTTTTCAGAACTCACATTTCCAAATATACTTTTGGAACCAGATTTCTGATCGACGTTACCAAACAAAGATTTATGTGAGTCAAAACCTTGATCGGTACTAAAAATGGATTTATTGCTGTCTACAGTAGCGTCAGATTGTCTAAATATAGATTTAGAATTTGTGTTCATATTGCTAAAAATTGATTTCTCTGGTTTCCATTCTGTAGTGGTAAACGATTTCCCTGACGCACTTCCAAATGGAGAACTTTCAGACTTCTTTTCTACATTTACTGTTTCCTTATTGTCATTACTACTCTGTGCATGTTCCGGAGCTGATGATTTTTCTGTTTCATTTCCATGTTTGGATTCAATTTCCTTCAGATACCTTTCATAGTCTTGAAAAATTGGTGTCAAAATGCAAAACGGGTTTGAATCAACATGAGTCTTAATCCACTGTGCTACACTTTCATTTAAACCTTTCAACTTAGCAAAATAATCCGTAGACTTTTTAAATATATTTTTGTCCTTCTGATCAGAATCACTTTTCTTATTAGTCTGTGTTTCAGAAATATTCTGTTTACTTGTGCCATTTTCAGTACGTTTTATACCATCATTATTTGTAGGTTTACTTATACTTGCAACTGTCTTTGTAGATGTATCATTAGTGTTAGTGTTAGTATTAGTACTAGTATTACTATTGGCTAAAAAGCTAAATGGCGAAGGATTTCCAGCAGAAGCTGTTGCTGTTTTAAAACCAGTGAATGTACCAAATGCACTTTTGCTGGCATCCTAAAATACATTTTGATAGGACAAAATATTATTGATATAAAACTAAAGGAAATCGAAATCAAGGAATTACTTACATCCGATTGTGGTAAACGCCTCTTAGCTCTTTTAACAATACGTTTCTCCATTACCTCATTGGGAGCTTTTTTGAATGTCCCTGCTTCTTCAGGACGATCTTCCTTATCCCAGTTATCATGATTTAATTCAGTAGTTGCAGACCTCTTTCCAGCCATTTTTGCAAACATATTCTAAAAGCAACGTTAACACTGTTTCACGTACATTTTTTTTTTTGCACAAACATAAAATATCGACGTCAACAGTAGAGTGCTACAATCACTGATATAAACATAAGCGGTAATCTATTCTAAGTATCAAATTATTTATAATAGAAGCAGTTACAATAATATTTTTATTTTTAAATCTACAGAAAGATGAAACGCAGTATAACCTAGTATTCTCCTTGTTTGTAGCGTGCAACTTTAAGTAAATGAAACTGCATGGGAATATTTTCCTAGATCAGTTCGGTCTTATAAAAAGTTTAAATTGAATGAGTTTAGTATACTTATGTTGAAATACGTACTTGACGTACATAAGAACTTGTATAAAGTTGAACGCGATACAATTTTTTAGTCGTTCAGGCATGCGCCATGACGCGCTATTGCCAGTTAGTTACCTCGTTCCGTGTGTCACCCAAAGAACAATGTAACGTAAATATTTGAAGGGTGAAATACAGGAGAAGTAAAATATTTCAAGTGCGTATCTAACGTAGACACGTCATAGAACTTTCTCTTTACTTTATTATTATTAACCAGCTTTAATTTCCATACAGAAATTACTTTACAATAGACAATATATGAAACAGTAAAGATGAACGTGGATATAAATTCATTTGAGAGGTGTTGCATTTCTCCTTCAGTAAACATTATTCTACAAAATTATTATCTATGATTCTACCGTGCAATTGCAGTTTTTCCGTTTGAAAAATTGATTGTCTAACGATTATGTTAGCAAATTATTAATGCACGCATAATTATTCACGGGTGTGAAGTTAGTTCCTTTAAAATCTTTGACGGCGAGTGAACAAGATAAATTCGATTACACGTTTCAGATATAAATATGTAACAGAAATTAACGAGGATGAATCATCTGATTACAGACGTTCGAGTTGGCGTAGTTATATAAATACATTTTGAAACGTGTACAAGAAAGAGAGAAGCGCTCGAGTTTCCTTGATATAGAAAAACATCTCGGCCTTATCATGAACATTAATCGTGAAGTGAGGGGCGCCACTGTGACCGGCATTACCAACGTTCGCTATTCTAAAAGATCTACCTCAAGTAAAATATGCTTTCGAACATCCTGTAACGTCGGTTTTCTAAATTTCTAAGCAGATTTCGTAGCGGTCGTGTAACGTATGTATGGAAATCCAGCGAATGTTATATAATTATAATAGAGATTGGGAAGGGTGTCTTGCGTGGCGGACGGACCAGTTTACAACGTTGGCGCGAAAACTTTCTTTCAAGGAGCGCGAGCGCGCCGGGATCCCTGGGCAATAAAACGGAGCGGCAGGGACGGAGAAAGTTAGAGAGATAAAGAGAGAGAGACCATGGGCATGGGCCAGGGGTTGTCGGGGGATCTCGGGCAACTTGGCACGTCCGTGTACGGAGGTAACAGTGCTGGTGGCAGCACAGACGCTCGTTGATGAGCGAACAATTCACTTTGGTGCGCGGTTTCGCGACGTTGTTTCATCCTCGTCGGTGTCCGTGAAATAGGGGTGTGCATATGCACGTACGTAACGAGGCGGTAAAATGTGTCTGTGACATTTTTACCTGTTCGCTTTTCCCAAGTTAAAACGGTCGAGTGTCGTTGCCGTGGCTCGAAAAGTTGTTAGCTGGTGCGCGCCGTGCGTGCGGTTGATCGGAGCGTATACCGCTGCTCTCGTCAATTTGGTGAGAGAGTGAGAGTGAGAGGGAGGAAGGGTTCCCCGTCTTCCTCTCTTCTCTCGCTAAAAATCGGCCGGATTTTTGAACCGGGAGGAAGGACCAAATAATCGGCGTAGAAAACTATGGAGATATCGAAGAGTTTGCAGGAAGAGATACTCGCCGTGCAAAATAAACTGAAAAATGCCATACGCGATCATCAGGTGAGTCTTGCGGCTGTGCATGTAAGTACATGTCGATAACGATTTAAAGATTGAGACTAGAGTAGAGGAGACGGAACAACCAACGGACGAGTATGCTTAATGAATGATAGATTGTCCCTCTGGCTAATGATTTTTTCGTTTCTCTCAGTACGCGATCCTATATCGATTGGAAAATCGAGATAACGCGTTCGATAGGTAATCGACTTGGAAAGTGAAAAAGTTTTAGGAAAGTTTCGTCACGAGTATCGTTTACATGTCGTTCGTCCTGTTACATTGGGAAATTATATATACGCTCACCGAGCGCGAGCCCGTCAATTTCTTTTCGACAAATTCTTTTTATCACTGCGTTTCCTTGGCATTCCCACGCACAATGCGTGCCCGGACGCATGTACGCACCAGGCACGCGCGCGCATGCATAAATGCACACCTCCTATACTATATTTACGGAACTTGTTATTTCAATGTGAATACTCCGAAGTTTCGTGAAACGATCATCGCGATCAAAGATGTCCGGTTCATACGGGAAACTGAGTCACTAATATGGCACATAACATGTCCATTCGATCTATTTCGTACAAGTAGACAAACGCGTGTATTCCTTTCACTTGCTACGGCCGTTTGCGAAGCCGTGTTCGTCGGGTTCTCTCCTCGGTTACACACGGCACGGCCGATGTTGCGCGTTATCGAAAGTGAAAGAGAAGCGTAACAACAAGCGCCGTAGGAATAATGTATGCACGTTTTCGATCATGCAGCAAGTTTTGCATCGTTCACCGACCATTTCTTTTTAACGATTCGTATAAATTCGAAGGTGAACGAGTGTCCAGACCTTAACCTTTGTTGGTAGAGTGCTTCGACCGATGCGTCGCATAACTTTGAGAATCAACGTTCCGTCTTTCTCACTTTCCGTCCCGGTCTCGGCCGCTCGTTCATTCAGTTACTCGCTTGTTTGGTTGATCTCCCTCTCGTTTACCCTAGAGCCCTACGCTCCTTTCTCTTGTTCTTTCTCCTACTTTTACATTGTTTCTTCATAATCAAAATTTCTCTTTTCCTAAGCCCTGTTATAAATACACAATTTGATAATACTTTGTCCCATTAAATTTCGGCGAACTTTCCCGGACCTTCAGCCAACTACTCTCTCCTCATTGTAACCCTCACTTCCATTTTCAAGAATAAGCCTGGGATGACTTGTGGAAGGAAACGTACGGTCCTTTCGTCGACACCCTAAAACCAACCCTCACACACACATTTAAAATCCTTCGTCCTGTAAGCTTGCATTGGAAGCGACCGAAGGTCGAAGTTGTCTATCGACTGGATCTGAATGTTGCTCTTTGGAACGGTGTAAAACGACATCGCGCATAAAGCGAGCATGAACAATACTTATTTCATCTATTTACGACGAACTTCTATTAAGTAGCAGAAGTGGAGATGCTAAAGGGATATACCATATGCGTAACGAGGAAAAGTTTGTCGGCGCATGATCAGCATTCTGCACTGCTCGATCAACCTTGTTTCGCACGACTCTTCGGAATCGAATGTTTCTGATCGGGTGCTGGCTCGAGATATTTTTTGATCTATATCACTCCGCCGATGTGCTCCGAATCTAGATCTCTATTGATCTCGAGCCCAGCCGATCGATTTATTAATTCTCTTCTGCGCGGACCGTGGAAAGCTATTTCATAGCTATCCGATAAATAGCTTGTTAAGAAGTTATCAGTCAGATTATTTCGTGTTCGGGTTATTTGCATACCAGATAGAACAAAACCAGTTCTGGACGTTTCGGATGGCTAGCAATCGCAGAACAGGTGCGCAATGATAGTAATTCGGCGAATTCGACGATGTCCTAAAAGACTAGAATATTTTATCGGGGCGTATGCAAACAGGAGAAAATTGATATGCTGCATTGAATACTTCGTACGCGTTTATTTTAATAATGCGTCGATATATAAATAGAGGTGCATGTATATAATACATTTTATTTTTATTTCGAACGCGACTGCCTTCATGGTCGATACGATTTCTGTTGATGATCTTCGTTTTTCTTTGGCTTTTTTAATTAAATTTTATTTCGAAACAAACGAATACAAGGGTGGGAAACGCAGGACTTTGTCACTCGAACCCGTCGAATCGACCCGATCTATACCGTTGTTTGTACATATTGTCGATAGGATAGAGACACGGCGTTAAAGTAATTGCGTCATTGCGCCACAAAAGTGTTGTCGCGACCGCGTTTTATGAAAGCCTAAATAGACGACCGAGAATGCTCCGAATCGAGCATGTTTAATTGTCGTTCATAGTACAGCGAGAGCGATTAATCTCTAAATTTCCCTTTTTTTCCGTTTTCAGATATGCGTGGGCAAATTGAAGGATGACCCGAACGTAAGTCGCTTAGTTTTGCTAATCCTACGGATCAATCCGAGCTTCGTAAGCACGTGATCGTGCGAGCAAACTCGGAGGGATCGTAATAACGACGCTGTTCTCGTACCAGGCTTGTAGGAAAACGAAGTCTCCGCCACGCCGGTTATTTTTGGCGTTACAATTGATTTACTGTATTTAGTAGATATTAAACCGCGTCCGTTTTGCAAATTTCCCCGTTCGATTGTATATCATCGGGGGCTTATCGACGTATCGATTATACATGTTTTACGAACATAATTTACGTCGCCTCCGATGAAATTATCGCGACATTTCCTTAATGACTCGCGTTACTAGCTATACTAACAGTTTACGAGACTATGATTCACTTCTACGAATTGTTGCATTGATTACGTATTCCTATGGATTGACCAGTTTTCATTGATGACTGAATACTACATTATAATCGTCTAGATCATCCTCCTTCGATTAAAAGAAACGAACTGGCGAGAAAATAATATTTTAGATTCTCATTCGTCTTTCTCTCTTGCTTCGCGTTATCAAGAGGAAAATTATCGTTAATCCGAAATGATATGTGCGTGGACAGAAATATGTTTTCTCTCATTTTACAGAACACGGAGATCCTTGGACAGATACAAAAGATTCACTTGCACATCGTGACTTTGGGAAGGTGCCAGGTAAGTTGAGAATTGATTTTCTCGAACAGCACTCTTTCGCGATGATCCATGACAGGGTAGTTTTACGTTCCATATTTACGCCTGTCCGTCGCGCGCAGATAGAAACGATGTGAAATTAAATTATCCTATCGATGGCGGATCGTATCGGCAACGTTTCAGAGTCCTGGCAGCCCTTGATTCGGGACGAGCAAATTAAGCATCCTTTAACTCGATCGATACGCGCGCATCACGAGAAAAGTGCTACGAGTATACCAATTATGGAGGTAGCTTTTGTTAACTGAAGGAATATAGGATAAAGAAATTCTGCAGTAGTGTCCACTTTATTAGCTCGAATCTCGTTGAGGATTTCACGTTGCGATACGTGCCCAAGGTTGAAGTACGAGTTGAAACGAGGAGAGTTTCGAAGTATTGCAATCGCTTGCCCTAGCGCGACAACTCAGTTTCGGGAGGTATTCATCACGAATTCCCCAAACGTTATCGAATCAAATAGCTTCTGTATCGATCTCGTCCACCTAGGCTTGCAGTTTCTTCACGGGACCGCTTCTAGAATGACTAATGTATAGTTATAATTAAATAACAAACTCGTCGAGTAAGTTTATCGACCGCATTTCTAAACTTCGCCGGCCGCGTCCATATATTATACACAGATAGACGCGGACTCTTTTTCCAGCTCCCATCTACGATGCAACCCTCTGATCTTTCATAAACTTACTCAATCGCATTATCACGATTGTTATGTTGTACCAAATCTCTGTAGATTTCCATTTCCGCCTTCCATAATCAAGAAACGTATCATACGCCTCCAATACATTCCGAGAACAGGCAATAAAAGTAACTTTTTTATTGTTTAGCAGAATTAATTGCGAGCGGCGGGTTCGTGGAACGCACGTGCGCTAGAATTAAATTACCGGAATTACTTTGAGCACTTCTCTTTACCGGATTTGCGAATCGACGCGAGAAATCGATAACCGGGGCAAGACTTGCCCGAAGACGCTCCGGTGGATGCGCTTTGCTATCGCCCAGCATCCTTTCCTAAACATTTTCGCGGTAATCCTATCGACGCGGATGCGCCTTTTTCTCTCCCCCTTGTACTTTCGCGTAGCCGCTAGCTTCGTCTCGCCGGCTCCACTGTCTGCCATTTTTCTTCTTTTTCCGCGTTGGCAATAAACGACCGATTCAGGTAGATTGCCTGGTGGAGTAAAGGAGATACGTAAACGGATAGAAATGGATAAAGATGGAGCGAAAGAGATGGACGTATGCGTATATACAGATACATTGAGAGGGAGTGGGTGGAAAGTGTACAGCGAGAATGAGATGGAGAAAGATGAGGGGGTGAGAGAG
>SMSR01009532.1:29549-77453 GCA_019453355.1 Ceratina japonica
CCTTTTTCTCTCCCCCTTGTACTTTCGCGTAGCCGCTAGCTTCGTCTCGCCGGCTCCACTGTCTGCCATTTTTCTTCTTTTTCCGCGTTGGCAATAAACGACCGATTCAGGTAGATTGCCTGGTGGAGTAAAGGAGATACGTAAACGGATAGAAATGGATAAAGATGGAGCGAAAGAGATGGACGTATGCGTATATACAGATACATTGAGAGGGAGTGGGTGGAAAGTGTACAGCGAGAATGAGATGGAGAAAGATGAGGGGGTGAGAGAGGGAGAGAGAGAGAGAGAGAGAGAGAACGAATGGGACTTGGGTGAAAAGGAAGGGAGAGTAGGGGCAAAGCAGAGGCGGAGGGGTTCAATCAATAAAATGTCCCGCAGAAACGTTTTCAGCTCTTTACGAAATCTCTGCGTTTTTTCTTTTCGCTGCTTCCGATCTCTCTTCGTCCGTCTACTTTGCCGTGTCGTCCACTTCCACGTCTTTCCGTCATTCAACACGCTTACTTCGCCGGCATCGCTCTTTGACCGTTGTTCATTGTACTTCGAGTTAAATGTTTTACTTACTTCGGAAAACTTCTGCAAGTTGCTCGCCGCCTGGCTGAAACGATGCCGGGCACTGCGTGCAGGCGGAAGAATTTATCCGACAAATCTTAAAACATTGTTCACGCGTTAGTTACGAGATAGCCACATTCTTTTGCATTTTTTCTTTCGTACTGTTACTCAGGAATTAAATAGTATATCAAGTAAATTCTATCGTTTGTCGTATAATTATGCGATTTTGTCATGAAACAATTTGAGGCAACTGAAATTTGTGAAAGTTATCTTGGCAGAACGTCCGATTTAGCAATTACGCATGTTGATAATTTGCGAGGAGTTAATGCCGCTTGAGATTCATAGTGTGACACTCGCAATATCTAACCGAGTATTTGCTTTATTTATCAGAAATATGCCATGCGTACCGCTAAGAATATACTCGGTCATCACTTAACGATATTCATATTTAAACGATCTGCAGCAGACAGTCTGCCAAGAAAGTTTTCCGCTATTATCATTGACCGAGGCTCTCTCACGCTCATAGTTTTCAACCTTAATACGCAGAAGCAAATTGTCCAGAGGCTGCGCAAAGAGGTCGAGGCGTCCAAAGCGGAGAATGTGAACGGTGCGAAAGTTTCCATAGCGTCGCTTCTCGGCTTGAATAACAATAATCATATTACAAATAATAATGAAACGAAACTTAAAACTGGCGACAATGACTTCGCAACGAGGAATTCAAAAGAGGACTACGAGGAGATCGTTAGGAACGGCGATGTTCCTTCGCTCGCGCAGAAACACGCGCCTACGAAGTGAGTCTCAGGTTTCTGAACGAAAATATCGCGCAAGTTGATAATGCATGAATTTTATCGCGACCGTTGTTTTTAGGGAACGGCCCAACTCGGTGGAAACGATTTCCGGTGAGGACGACGTTATCGAAGTCTCAATGGACGAGAATTCTAACGAGAAGTCCGTGAAGGAAGAGAAGGAAGAGGTAGAAGAGAAAGAATGCAAAGTCGATACAGCCGAAAAAATTGACTTTTTAACTTCCCTTGGCCTCATCACTTTGAAGATCTTTGCTGAATTACAAAATAAGAGGGCTGAGAGGAAACGTCGCAGTACTGCTAACCCGCAATTTGTTTATTCTAGCCTTGAAGTGCCAACGGTAAATTTTAATCAGTTCTCTTATAAGTTATATTATCATTATCATTATCTGATATCTTGTGTATTAATTTATTTCAGAAGAGAAAAAGATATTCATATCTACAATCCGGTAATGTTCCTCAAACTCGGCAAACGACTGCACGTATGAACGGCCCCTCGCCGCCCCCTGCAAAACCTGCGCCTAAGTCCTCTGTAACAACGTCGAGAACAGTGATGAAGTCTCTAATCCCTGTACAAAAATCCACTACGCGGCCGAATATTCTCAGAAACGTGACGGAGAGCAGAGTCTACTCTAATAAAACCAAAATCGAGAACGGGGCCAGTCAAACGCCTGTACCCACCGTGAAATCCGTTCAATCGGTTGGCAACAAGGCGGTTCACATACCAGGCTTACCTTCGAGTTTGACTATCGAGAGGATCAGCAGTGATTCAGCAGTCTGTATAAGTTGTAGAAATCCAGGTGCGCGATAAATCTTACTTCGTATCATCCGTACGTTGCGTGTCGTTGAACCTTACAATAATTTTCCATTCCAACAGGTACGTTAACGGTATGCGAGAATTGTGCATCGAATTATCACGTGTCTTGTCACTCCGTTTCCCCGGCGCCATCGAGGATATGTCCCAAATGCGCGTTGATAGAGGAAGAGGTGATCGATGACGGAGAAGAAGGCGGAGAAGGCGGAGGACGACGCCCATTGTTTAAGAAGGACGAAGAACTCGGTAAATCGGTTTTTGAGAAGACTTTTCACTTGTAGTAACCTTGATCGTGTGATTGACAAAAAAGTTCTTGTTTCCTGCAGACACTAGCTTTTATGAATGTTCGTGGCACGCTTATCTCATTTCGCGGCGGCACCATCCGGGATGTATTCGATGTACAGTGACATATTAGCAATTTAAAAAGTAAAATAACCGAAGGGAAACCGAAAGTAGAGCAGTGCTTCTAGTTATGCTCGATAACTAGAAGTTCGTGTACATTTTGGTGTATGCGGTAAAAAAAAAAAACAGTTTCGCGCGAGAAATAAGTTGAAAAGAGTACTTGTAGATAATGCAGACAAGCTGTATGAAAGAAGGGCAGGAAATTGTGTAACATGGGTCCACAATTTCTAGATTTAACGTGCAACGAGGTATCGCAGCGTTGCCGCAGACTTTATTGAGCGTAAGCGCACACAGAGAATAAACGAGAGAGCAGCCTGCCGGAAGAAGTGTCGCGAGTGAGACCGGCTCCTCGAATACAGCAGAAGAATTTGCAATTAAGAAGAACTTTTTGGTCGATCGTCAGTAAATAGGGCACACAAAAAAAGCAACGTGTATTGAACGCGAAATATCTTGCAGAGGAGAAAGAGAGCGAAAGATATGAGCTGCGCAAGCGAAACTCGGATCTGAGATTGCAGGTTTACGAGTTGGAAAAACGCTCACAACTACTTGGCCAGTCCCTTCAGGTTCGTCCTGTGGCCTGCGTAGAAATAAATTCACACTTTTTTTTTATTTGGAATGCTATTCAGTTAACGAGATTATATATACTCTATCTTTTGTTTTTTCATCAATGAGAACCTGCAAGATCTCTACATATACTTGTTCATGTTCGATTTCTTTTCAAAGGCGTGTCGATTTTTTTATAACGACGAGAAGTTTATAAACGAATCGGCGCGTTTTCTATTATAATTGTAAAATAGTTTCGATGTTTCTTTACTTTTTAAAGTTACAATATGTATTGCTTGTGTATTCCGTCTTAGTGAGACTAGTTCGAAGATAAAGTTTTACACGGAAAACGTAAAGAACGTTATTTCTATGAATATTATATGCCGGAGATTCTTTAAAGTCGATACATTGAATTAAGTCCTGAGAGCATGTCCTGCATCTTTGTCGCGATAATATCAGATACCAGATCAATGTCGCTGTTGAGTTTAAATATTTGTGCAGATCTTCGAGTGAGAAAGACGTGAATAATTAATTGTTGAATTTTTCTTTCGACAGTTGCAGCAACGCACGCGTCAGGAATTGCTAGGAAAACAAGAGAAGACGCAGAGATCTATAAAACGACTTGTGGACTTCATAAAGTTGATGCAGCTCAGAAAAAGCGGGGATTCTCCGGCTCCATCGGCATCAGTCAGCTTCCCTCTTCAACCTTCCTCATCCCAATCTCCTCCAATTCCACATCAGCCGTCAACCAGTCAGACGCCGGGATCACCGCAGCGGTCAACGAGCATCGAGAAAATTCCTACTCCTCCATCATCCTCAACCAGTTGGCCCGACCGAACATCTCCTACGTCGACAGAGCAGAGCCCCAGGTGTCCTACGCCTACCAGCTACCAGTCACCAGTGTTCAATCAGAGAAGCATCAATCATACCTTATCGTCAAGAAGATCACCGAACCAGCCAGAGGGGCAAGTCAGTCTTCCGAAGACCAAAGCAACGCCAGAATGCTCAACTACAAACTGCCAATCACATCAGGCTACAACTCTCCACAGACCGAAATCTCTGTCGCCAACTCCTCAATGCTCGTTAATAAGCAGTTGCTCGACGGTGTCGGTCGTAACCGTAAGAAGCAAACGAACCGCGCAGTACCCGCCCTCAACCGTATTATCGACGCAGAGAACATCTCCATCACGGCCGAGTGCCAATTGGAGCGAACGACTCTCAACGGCAGAAAGCCCCGAGCCCGGCAACCACGAAACAAACACGGCGTCAATCAGCTGCGATCTGCCAAAGCCACAGAAATCCTACTGCCTTCCTACGATAGTACAGAACCCGATAAACAGCTACAAATTACAAAGTCGACCGAGCCAGACGACGCAACCCTGCTCGCTGGCCGTACAAAGTTCCGACCAAGAACCGGTAGCTATTTCCACACATTGTTCTCAGGCCATAACAAGTCCTATATCGTCACCGATAGTCCTCGAGAGTCACGGGACTTCGGGCCAGCCAACAAAGATTCCTCAACCGGCCGGAAACAGTTGCATAATCAAAGCTACCAGTTGGAGTCCGGCGAGCGAAGTGAACCTACGGTCCAAGTGCAACGAGGTGCCCTCACAAAATTCTTCGAGCACGTGAAATTGGAAGAAGCGCATTTACCAGCGCCACCTAGAGCAAAGTTAGTATACAAAAGCGGTACTGCTTCCGAGAGGAATGAACTTGAAGTTACGGAAATTGCGGGCGNAGATAATGCAGACAAGCTGTATGAAAGAAGGGCAGGAAATTGTGTAACATGGGTCCACAATTTCTAGATTTAACGTGCAACGAGGTATCGCAGCGTTGCCGCAGACTTTATTGAGCGTAAGCGCACACAGAGAATAAACGAGAGAGCAGCCTGCCGGAAGAAGTGTCGCGAGTGAGACCGGCTCCTCGAATACAGCAGAAGAATTTGCAATTAAGAAGAACTTTTTGGTCGATCGTCAGTAAATAGGGCACACAAAAAAAGCAACGTGTATTGAACGCGAAATATCTTGCAGAGGAGAAAGAGAGCGAAAGATATGAGCTGCGCAAGCGAAACTCGGATCTGAGATTGCAGGTTTACGAGTTGGAAAAACGCTCACAACTACTTGGCCAGTCCCTTCAGGTTCGTCCTGTGGCCTGCGTAGAAATAAATTCACACTTTTTTTTTATTTGGAATGCTATTCAGTTAACGAGATTATATATACTCTATCTTTTGTTTTTTCATCAATGAGAACCTGCAAGATCTCTACATATACTTGTTCATGTTCGATTTCTTTTCAAAGGCGTGTCGATTTTTTTATAACGACGAGAAGTTTATAAACGAATCGGCGCGTTTTCTATTATAATTGTAAAATAGTTTCGATGTTTCTTTACTTTTTAAAGTTACAATATGTATTGCTTGTGTATTCCGTCTTAGTGAGACTAGTTCGAAGATAAAGTTTTACACGGAAAACGTAAAGAACGTTATTTCTATGAATATTATATGCCGGAGATTCTTTAAAGTCGATACATTGAATTAAGTCCTGAGAGCATGTCCTGCATCTTTGTCGCGATAATATCAGATACCAGATCAATGTCGCTGTTGAGTTTAAATATTTGTGCAGATCTTCGAGTGAGAAAGACGTGAATAATTAATTGTTGAATTTTTCTTTCGACAGTTGCAGCAACGCACGCGTCAGGAATTGCTAGGAAAACAAGAGAAGACGCAGAGATCTATAAAACGACTTGTGGACTTCATAAAGTTGATGCAGCTCAGAAAAAGCGGGGATTCTCCGGCTCCATCGGCATCAGTCAGCTTCCCTCTTCAACCTTCCTCATCCCAATCTCCTCCAATTCCACATCAGCCGTCAACCAGTCAGACGCCGGGATCACCGCAGCGGTCAACGAGCATCGAGAAAATTCCTACTCCTCCATCATCCTCAACCAGTTGGCCCGACCGAACATCTCCTACGTCGACAGAGCAGAGCCCCAGGTGTCCTACGCCTACCAGCTACCAGTCACCAGTGTTCAATCAGAGAAGCATCAATCATACCTTATCGTCAAGAAGATCACCGAACCAGCCAGAGGGGCAAGTCAGTCTTCCGAAGACCAAAGCAACGCCAGAATGCTCAACTACAAACTGCCAATCACATCAGGCTACAACTCTCCACAGACCGAAATCTCTGTCGCCAACTCCTCAATGCTCGTTAATAAGCAGTTGCTCGACGGTGTCGGTCGTAACCGTAAGAAGCAAACGAACCGCGCAGTACCCGCCCTCAACCGTATTATCGACGCAGAGAACATCTCCATCACGGCCGAGTGCCAATTGGAGCGAACGACTCTCAACGGCAGAAAGCCCCGAGCCCGGCAACCACGAAACAAACACGGCGTCAATCAGCTGCGATCTGCCAAAGCCACAGAAATCCTACTGCCTTCCTACGATAGTACAGAACCCGATAAACAGCTACAAATTACAAAGTCGACCGAGCCAGACGACGCAACCCTGCTCGCTGGCCGTACAAAGTTCCGACCAAGAACCGGTAGCTATTTCCACACATTGTTCTCAGGCCATAACAAGTCCTATATCGTCACCGATAGTCCTCGAGAGTCACGGGACTTCGGGCCAGCCAACAAAGATTCCTCAACCGGCCGGAAACAGTTGCATAATCAAAGCTACCAGTTGGAGTCCGGCGAGCGAAGTGAACCTACGGTCCAAGTGCAACGAGGTGCCCTCACAAAATTCTTCGAGCACGTGAAATTGGAAGAAGCGCATTTACCAGCGCCACCTAGAGCAAAGTTAGTATACAAAAGCGGTACTGCTTCCGAGAGGAATGAACTTGAAGTTACGGAAATTGCGGGCGACGACGCGAACGGCAACGAGTACGTCAAGACGTCGCTCTTATCGCTCACTAACTTCGGCGATGATGCCGTCGATCAAGAAGCCAAACAGAAGAATTGGCTCTCGAAGAAGCTAGCGAACAAGGGACAAGCAATCCCGACTACGAGCGCGGAAATGCTCGGTGCTGCTTCGAACTCGATGCGATCGAACGACATAATCACCTACGAGTGCGACGATGATGAGGACAACGTAATGACTGACACATTTCAAGCTGACGTTACTTATACGAGACGTATAGAAACCCTGGCGGAGATCGTGTCGAAGAACCAAGAGGATCGGCAGGACTCATCGTCAGTGTGTAACGCACAAAGCAATTTCTTGGAGCTTCGTAACGAGGTCTCAGTTCCTGATGATAAGGCTGATTCCGAGAGACAAGACTTATCTAGTGGCAGACGCTCGACCGGCAGCAATAGCGCGAGCGACAGCGATACTCCGGAACAAGCAATGGAAGACTCTATTAAGTACTCCCGGGGACAATTAACCGGAAGCGAATACAATGAGCGCCTGAGCATTAATGCTATATCATCCGAGAGTATGCAAGTGCTCGAGCAGTACGATGCTGCCGTACTGGAAACTGGTTGTAGCAGCGCTGCCACTTGTTAGAGTTAATAAGATTAGAATGCGGTATTAACGTACTGATTATGTTGACTGCTAACAAAAATGTTTGTTTCGTCAACAAACTTGATCCTTTCTGGGATTTTTAAGACCGGTTTATTTCAGGAAACAGGCAGAAATATTTCCAATGTAAATTTCGATCCGTACATATTCAGTGCTGCATTTGAATCTGTTACTTATCTAGGATACCTAAAGGGAAACGAGCGTCTGGTTACTCGTAATCGTTACTGAGCTTCATAGGCAGTTCCTACTTTCTACTGCCTTCAGAAACATAGCAATCGTTTCGTGTATCGTCGAGTCAACTGAGACTAAGACGATACACCGTCATCGTTTCACTTTATAGAGATATAATATTGCCTCACGGTCAATATCCTCTATTTACTCTGTTACCTACTTTATTTATTGCTTGTTTTTCATTAGATTGTGTTTCGATCTTTTTGTATGTAATTACCTGATCACAAGGACCAAGTTTGAAGATTTTTTCTAATCGAATTGTACTATTCGACAAGAAGTTGACACGATGAATCGTGAATTATTTGCGTAACGTTGCAGAGTTGTACACACTGAACGTTTCCTCAGGAAGTTGATGAAGGGATTACGAATAATTGTGCATATAGGAAAATTCTATCGGTAATCGTTTTACTGAGTTTTAAAAGATTTTCAAAGGTCGTTTCATTGGTATCTTCAATTTTGATAAGTAGAAAACACGCACATATCCGACAGACAGTGGGTGATCTATGAAGCGTTAGAGAGGCTCGAGGGAAAGCCTGTTGTACGTAATTCGAGTCATATTACCATACTGCCTTAATAGTAATTTAAAATCGATACTTTTTACAATAATTTCTTATGGATAAGCTCGAGAAACGTGTATGACTCAATAGACTGATTTGGATGTCGCCACATTGAAATTAAGATGAATGATGTGGAAGAAAGAAGATAATCAAAACGCGTTACCGTAATCGAAAACCTAGGCGCTAATGTTGCGTGTACTATAAAAAAGGTAGATAAAACGTTATTGAAGCAACTTGCTATCTTCTTTTTATGATTAAGATAGTTTCTTACGAACAGAACACGAGAAACAGAATCATTTCTTGTTTTTTTTTTATCGTTTTGTGTCGAGGTGAATGCTTCGATGTAATGGATTATTTGTAGCGTCTCATTCATTGAAATTCGTAAGCATTTCCTTCGATAAATCGATGCAGCAGTATTCACTATATTTTAACTCCGCGGTGTAAGCGGATGTCTTTCATCAATTAGATTGTGCCGTACATAACGATTTATGTAGCGGTGAATTAATCAGCGACGTCACCACGCTGAGCTAATTTGCTCGATTGAAAATTGGCCGTTAATTAAGCAGTCGGTTTCTATTTATTCCGTTTTCGTTTTTCCTCTTGCGGTAATTACCGCCAGCTTGTCCAATATATTTAACTAGTGTATAAAACGGAAAAAAAAAGAAATTGTTACGTAATGTAGGCAACGAGATTAAGATCGAAATTCGTATTTTTATGAATAAAGTGAAAGTGAAACATAGATTGTAAATGATTCACGTTTCTTCTGCTGTTAATTTGCTTTCGAGCAATTTGCGGACACGACGAGCCGCGTTTCTATTATTATTCTGTAGATCGAGATTAATCAAGAAAACCTCTTAGGGTAATGATTTTTCTCGTCATCCAGTTTTTCAGGCGGTAATAACTTTTATTTCGTATATTGACAGACAACGGTGGTTGAGCAGAAGGGGAATTCCCGACTCGGACAAACACTCGGCTAATGATATGTAAATATGGCGGAGCTAATCAAGCGGCTGTGCCAACAGGATGCAAGAAGAGATCGGTAGTGCCGCGCGAGTGTTCGATAGCCAATGCATTTGCGCCGGCCCGCACACACGTATCGCGGCACCGTAACTCGCGTACATATTTAATGGTCGCACGTTAATTGCGCTCTGTTTGCCCATTCCCCATTCTACCCTCCATTCCCCCTACCATTCCCGGCCTCGTCACCCTTTCTCTATCCACCCTTCTCCTTTGTTAGTTTCTGCCAGAGTTTAATTTTCACCAATTTATCTCGGCCGGGCCCGATCGTTTATCATCGAAATCGCACGTAAAACGGGATGACTGATCGCTCCGCATCTTTCACGATATGATTCCAAAACGCGCGATCGCCCCGCGGCCAATAGCGACGGTCATATCCTTCTCTTCGTTCATCCTATATTTAGAACGGGAACGGTTTTCCTAAACGCGATAAGAGCGGCGGAAGTAGCCGCGTCACAATCAAAGATAGAGTCGCTTCGCGAGACGGCGTTACCACGCGAACGTTGAATTTCTAATTGACGGAATAGGTATACGAGATCGGCAGGTGGAGGAGCGCCGGCGTCACGCGCTCGCACGTGAAATTCAAAACGAAAGCGGAGCTCACGCTTCCTGCGTGGGTCGGGCGGCCGGGCGCATATTCGCTTCCTACGATCGATCAAATCGTTACCCCGTAATAGAATGTGTGCAGCGAAATATAACCACTCGCAGAATCATCGATTAGAAACCCGGTGCGGGCAGACCCATTGTATCGCCGCGGGAAGCAATCTTCTCAGGGAATGATAAAGGCATTTCCAGTCACCGTTCTTTCAAACGTTTCGCATTAAATTCACCCGCTCCTACGCCGCTTTTCATCGCGACTGAGAATTAACATCCTTTGTGTCGCTTTCAAAAGTGGGCTTTATTTCGTTTAAAATATGGACAAATTTTTACGCCACTTGGGCTAATTAGTTATTTACTATGACTGCTAATGCGATTATTCTCCCGGCCGGGCGGATAACGTTCAAAGCGGAACGGATTGAGGTTCCAATTTCATCGAGTCGAGATAAGCAAATTAACGAACTTGAAAACAATATAAGTTCTTTGCCGATTGATATAACGTTCGCAATACGTACGAGGGAATGATATCTTTTTATCACACCGGGAAATTGCAATATCCTCAATAATTCTCTATTAATAGCGGTCGGCAGTCAAGCAATATCTACTTAGAAAATCCTCATCAATTTTACGGTCGGCTAGATTTTAATTACAAATGAGTTAACGAGAAGCAAACAGTATAGCCGTCGTGCACAGGTCATTGAACCCGATTCATCGTAAAGAGAAAATCATTCGTTACCCTCGGGCCGGGAGTCGATTTTCGGGTAGAGGCCGTGTTCGGGGGGAAGGGAGAAAAAAAAAGATAACGGATTTCCGCGCGTCGAGATTTACTTGCATTTATCGCGTTCCATTACTGTCGATAGGACGATTCGATCGGCCATCGGGAACGTCGCCACCGCCGACCGGCATCGGCCGGTCCCAATTAAAAGCCCCTCATCGTCGCTCCGAAATTGATATCCGGAAACAAAAACGCCAATTCCAGGCGTCTACTTCGCGCTGTTACGTGCACGCGTGTTCCCGTTTCAATACGCTCGTACCCCGGCCGACCTGTTATCCGCCGCGTGGTGTGCGTCGCGCGTTCTTGCCCGGTGGCACACGTACTTACGCACATGCCGCCGTTCTTGAAAGTGTTAATTGACCGCTGCCGGTAATTATACGGTTGATCGCAATTAAACATGGCAATTTCGCGAAACGGACGTACAGGCTTTATGCCGAATTAAAACCTGCGCCGTTCGCGAAGTAAGTACCGTACGTTGTTTTTTTATTTTTTATTTATTTTTTTTTTCTGTTCCCCGGAGCTCGAAGCGGGGAGCTCTGACACGTTTCATTAGAAACGAGCCGAACGTTTCCCGTCGATTTCTCGTTTCCTCGCGGAGCCCGTCGCATCGTCAATGTTCGCAATAATTGCCGCGCGGCGATCGAATTTCAGGCATTAACGTTCGTCGTTAATCATTACGGGCCGCCGAACCCCGACGATCCCTTTGGTTTTCAGCGATCTAGCATAGGTACACGTATAACGGCAGCGTTGGCGTAGGTAAATGCATTCGGGATTCTAGTCGTGTCGCGACGTTATTATTCCGTCGCGATGTGTAAAACTGGTTGACGCTTCGTAAACCTCGATTTCACGCCTCGTCGACCTCTAATTAATGCAGTAGGAAATTGTTATTCCGTTACGTGCACTCTACGTTCTATGCATTATTTCGGATAGCCGATCGTAACGTCCGCCCGCGTCCAGCTATGCCCTTCACCGTCCATTTACCTTTCGCGCGGCATTAATCGTTCTTTCGGTTACGGATGTGCGCGCGGACGTCCGACCGAACCCCCCCGCCGCGATTTGTTCGTCCCGTTGAAACGCGGCTCGGTAAAATTTTTATTACGCGTCCGCCGCGGCTCCAATCCAGACGGCGCTCGTCAATTATAAAACGGTCCCGGAGACGACGACGTCGTCGTCGCGGAGCTCGCATCGACCGGCTCGCGACTCTAATATCCGATCCTTCGACGGGGATTGACCGCGGGCACACACTGCAGATGTGGAAATGAAGTTCCAATCGGCGCGGTTCATAAAAGAATTCTATAGGATCGCAGGTGATCCTCGCGTTCGATTGGATCGACTGCAGCCACATCTGTCTGCTCGTTAAATCTCTCCGCCACGCGTTCCAATGAATCTAGGAGACGGGGCTGAAAGTTTGTAACGACGGAACTTTCTGGCTTCGGTGGCGATAGCCGCCGCCCGTTCGCCGGTGATGATAATTTATCGGAATTGGTCGAATAATTACTCGGGACGACGACGTCGCGCCGCGATTGTTCCTTAACTAGAGACTACGCGGACAAACCGTAGGCCTGCCACGCCTGCAATAAGGGAGAGGCGATACGCGATCGCCTTTGTAACGCGGTTCCGGTTCCTGGGAACGACTCAGCCGAAAATCTGCTCGTTTCGTTCATCATCTGACGGCGACGCCGCGCGCGCGAACACACGGTAGGCCGTACGTACGTAGAGCGTAACAGGCGAGCAGGTAGACAGACAGGATGGGTTGGCGCTACTACCTCGTATACGTGGATGTAATGCATGCTAAACATGTCAGGTAATTAACGTGAGCATTACACGTATGCTGCCACCCCTCCGCCTGCCCCTCTCGTTCCCAGTTTCGTGCACTAATTACAGCCAGCTATAATACCAACCAATCGAACGGAGTCTGAAGTTCGTAACTATGATCGTGAAAATGGGCGAACCCGTGAACAATCGCTGTTTTAGGGTGCTAGGATCTTAGCCAATTACTTCCGCCTAACCGTCGATCGCTGATTGATAGTATTCCGTAGCCGCTTTAGTCAAATGATCTGATTTACTTCGTTTCCCTGACTAAATCATGATCTAAAGATAGAGGTGTGCTCCCAAGCCAGTTTTAACGTCTTCTGTGGCTTCCCAATTTCCGCTATGTTAAAATACGGTTTATTTCAGCCTCAGTTTATTTACATTGAGAAATTTGTTAATTCGACTTAAAGTGTGTCATAAATAATAGTAAAATGGTCGTTCAGTAAATAGAATGGCATGAAATGGCACGTGGAAGATTCTTTTCTTATAGTTCTCTTCTTTCTTTCATTTATATTGCTGTAACCTTGATTTCAACAACATTACATTCTTTTATAGTCATGTATTTTCAAAATTATCATACATTTGATGAAATATGAAGATTCTTTTTTACACTCAACTGCATTCAAGTATCCACGTGAATCTGATTGATTAAAAACTCAATATCGCCATTATTGGGAAGTAATTTCTATTGGCCGATCTGGAAAAATGCGCAAGAACTGACCTTTTATCTTTACATCATAGGCTAAATAATAAATGAGATTCAGTGAAAGCAAAGGGGAGAGATAGTAGTGGACTCGTCGAGAGGCTACGGGCTAGCGAATCTCTTCCAATCCCCACGAAATGTGGGCTCGTTTAATGACACGGCTAGATTTAATGTTAATAGTTTGTTAAAACGAATCCGGGACGGGAATGACGTGTCCTGTAGGAGCCCGCATAGGTCCGCGAGAATTTCGACGAGAAGACGCAGAGAGAGGGAGGAGCGCGTACACCGTGTATGAGGGTTCAAAGAAATTCTAATCGAGATACAGCTGCCGGTCCTGTGACAAATTACACATACGGGTCCCATTACGCGAGAGGGCAATCGAAAATCTTGCCACCGCCTCTGGTCAAAGCTTTATTCCAGAAAAACTCACTAACCTCTGCGAAGTACGCGAATAAAGTTTATCCACGAGTTTCCATAGACCGGTATTCATAATCGTTACTTATTTTTAAGATCGTCTTAAAGATTTTCTATCCCTGTCTATCCCATATTTTCAGAGTTCGTCTTGTACAGGAAACAGGAATGCTTAAGGCATTATACATATATAAGTTCGGACTATGATTACTATACGATAGTCTTAGTTTAGCAGAGGAACGTTTGTCCGATTTGCTGTGATAGAGGAGTGAAGGAGAGCCGAGGGAGAAATAGAGGCGACGCATCTTTTACAATCCTNGCTAACCTCTGCGAAGTACGCGAATAAAGTTTATCCACGAGTTTCCATAGACCGGTATTCATAATCGTTACTTATTTTTAAGATCCTCTTAAGGATTTCCTATATCTGTCTATCCCATATTTTCAGTCCTCGTCTTGTACAGGAAACAGGAATGCTTAAGGCGATTTTATATATAAGTTCGGACTATGATTACTATACGATAGTCTTAGTTTAGCAGAGGAACGTTTGTCCGATTTGCTGTGATAGAGGGGTGAAGGAGAGCCGAGGGAGAAATAGAGGCGACGCATCTTTTACAATCCTTTAACGATGATACATTGCTCGGAGGTCTCCCAATGGCCACGGGTCTAATCACGTTACTGTCACTTGAGGAGCTCTTGATGCGGCCATCTCGAAAGTCGTGAAAAGTAAATGAACGCGTGAGGAATGTCCATTCTTCTATACATAAAATTGCGATCTTAAAAAAATTCGATTTATTTGAACTATGTATTGACTGAAGCGATTTTTGGCGACAGGGTAAATGCAATGCAAATTCGTTAAACGGCTGTGATTATTATTCGCGAACGGGACGAGGAAAGTGATTCGGAGAGGACGATTCGGTGGGCGAGAGACGCGGGTATCGAAAAGAGGGGTTGCAAGGAGTGGAAAAGGGGCATAGAAAGAGAAGAGGAGGACCTTTAGCCCGGTCCTTGTCGAGATCCTACTTCGGGCGACTACGGACGTCGCGACGCGACGCGTCCGCAGGACCGACGAACGGTTAGTTAAGGAACACGGGAAAGCACTTCTGAATCACTCTCGACGACGCGCGTCCCTTCGCTTCGCGCTATACTTCGGATACCACGATACCGTACACTTTTCCACCAGATATCACCTCGTGCATAAATCAATTTTCCACTCACGTCACCGGCCTCCGCGCGAACGTACGGAGAAAGTAGAATTTGCGAATGGGAGAATATACGACGGACGATTTCACCGGCGGACTGCTGGACCCTCGCAAATATGCTTCGAAATTATATTAATACTCCTCGTAATTAATCGACCGATCAGAAAGGTTTAAAATGATTCACATTGTTTGATTCTAGGAGGAAACGCGGGGAGGCGTGTCTCGGCGTGAACGTTTAAACGAACGAATTTCTGGGCCGCGTTACAAGCTCGTTCGACAGAGAGAATGGCAACTTTGCTTTTAAGAAAGCGCCGAGGCAACCGCGATAAGCGTGCCGTTGGTAACTCGAGAAATAAATCGCCGGGAACAATTCTCGGGACGTCCGAGGGAGAACGCGGTACACTCCTTCTGCCGCGCGCTTACTTTTTCCCATTTTCTTACTTCCGCCGGGGATGCTCGAGCCGCCCCCTCTTCCTCCGGCGCTCCGTCCTTTTATTTTCATTTTTCTTCGCGATGCCGCGAGCACCGCGGACGCAGATTCGAACTCGGAAGTGATGCATCATAATCAGGCGGTCAACTTACTTAGCCCGGAGTACTGCGTGCTTAAGTTAATTAGCTAATTACTAATTTTAATCGGATGACGTATGCGCATCTCGAGGGATACAAGCAAACCCTCTTAGCAGGGGGAAACTGAACTCCCGCCGTCGTTCTCTTTCTCTCTCCCTTACATCCTCCGGTTCCTTCTTTCGTCCCGGGCTCGCTCGCTTCATCTTCGCCGCCCCGTCCCTCCCGCTTCCGCCTCATCTCCCTCCCTCCCTCGCTTTGATACGTATAAGCTACGAATGCTACGTAGCTCTAAGATAAACTCGACTTAATTGGGTCTAAGTAATTTCGCTAAAACTCCTCGTTTATTTTCCAGCCATTTTCGACCGCGCGGTGTTTCACCACCTGCCCGTCCTGTATCGTCCGCAAGGATGCAAGCGAGACCGTCGGCCGCGATCTTAAAACCCGCGGATATTCTCGTAATATCCGCTCGGGGCTGCTATCGTCAAAAGACTATCAAGAACTGACTGGCTCAGGTACGAACTTATTCCCCGTTAATGACGCAAAGCGACGTAAAAAAAGCTTGCGGGGACGGCGAGCGCGAAATAAATATTTAAAGCCGATTTTAAACGTCGCATCGGAAACACGTTAAACCGGTACCCGCCTTGAAAGCGTTGCACTTGTTAGTTCCGAACTCGCCGCGAATTAAATCCGCTCGTTTTCCGATCGTCCCGGCTGCGCGACGCGACGTCTTATTTTCCGCGGACTTCCTTTTTACACGGTTTGACGTCGATATTCCCTATCGGCTCCGATGTACAGGCGTAGGTAGTCGCCGTTAATATTCACCGGTTTAATGCCGCTTCGCGACATCGACGTGCCGCGCGATCGAACACTTATAATTAACCGACCGCGTAAATATTGGATGCCTTGTGCTCTCGCCGACCGAAATATGTTATGCCCGGTTATCCAAATGTTTCGGGGAATATTAAGGTTTTATGAGCCGTAAGATCTCTGCCAAAATTTCAAGACAAGGAATAAAGTCCAATATTTGAAGCAATGAACTTTTAGAAAAAATTATAATTACGAGTAATTGTTGTAGCTGTTTTTCTCAGTCGTAAGGAATTTTTAATGCATGTCTAATATTCTAATACATTTTATACAGCTGTGGCATTTTTTGGATGAACTGTACGTGGCCTGCAACTGTCCTCAAGATATCATTATTGCATTCATATCTTTTTATAAATGGAACCAGAATTCTGTCGTTTGACATAAGAATTCAAGATATACTAACTTCTTTTATAAGCTCGTACTAAAATTTTATACAGTGTTTTATTAACGTGATGTCTAAGTAACAGTTAAAATTTCAATACTTTGTCATTGTCTTTATGTAAGGATTTATACAACCTTAACGAGACGGAGGTTCGACAAAGATTACAGACAAGATTA
Organism: Ceratina japonica; assembly: GCA_019453355.1. Classification (NCBI taxonomy): domain Eukaryota; kingdom Metazoa; phylum Arthropoda; class Insecta; order Hymenoptera; family Apidae; genus Ceratina; species Ceratina japonica. Next base: position 46,462 of record SMSR01009532.1, read on the forward strand.
AATTATGTCCTTATAGTTTATTTAAGAGGGTTCTAGTTTTGTGACAGAAATGAATGAAAATTCATTAGATTTCGTTTAAAACTGAATTTTCAGCTTGTCAATCAAATTATTTAGACAATTCGATATTCCTTGTAGAAAATGATGGCGTTATGTTTTTCGAGCGAAAATAGAAGCGATTGCGACGCGCGATCGGTATCCGATATTTCGCGATAATTTCAAGCATTCGCGAGTTTAAACAAATTGGAAGATCAATTTCGAGTCAGTTGGCTCGATACGGAATTCGTTAATTGGCGTCACGTCCGTTCGCGTTGGTTTTATTAAGACCGTTCAAATTCGACGACGGATCAGAAACGAGGGGACAATGCACGCACGGTAATTGTCCGGAGCGCGCGGCGTGCATTTTCAAGGCGAGTTTAATTCGAGTGCGTATCTAAGCTCTAAACGAGTTCAAACAGAAGCGAAANCAAATTCGACGACGGATCAGAAACGAGGGGACAATGCACGCACGGTAATTGTCCGGAGCGCGCGGCGTGCATTTTCAAGGCGAGCTTAATTCGAGTGCGTATCTAAGCTCTAAACGAATTCAAACAGAAGCGAAACGACACGGGCGTAAACGCGTCCAATAATATATCATCGTGCTCGACGTACGAATACGCGCGGCACGCTAAAACGAGAGGCAGGGGAGAAAAAAATCCGACGTCGCGAAAAAAAAGGGCGAAGAATAGAAACGGAGCGGAGGAGCCGGTGCGCGTCCGCGAGGGCAACGCATGCGCCTAAACGCACGCGCTTAATTAGCTCGCCGTATCCCACTCCGCATAAAATTACTAAATGTGCGTTATAAACCAGATATCATTATATTTCGACGTAATAAGATCAAACTTTAATTAGATTCTGAGTAAGAGTGCTCGTATACACCGCCGCGCGGCTTCCCCTCTGCACGCCACTACGCTCTCTCTACATTATACTCCCGCCTTCGCGTGTGCACGAGCCCTCGTATGTACAGATGCCGTTTATGGATCATGTGCGCACCCGCGCCCGTTTCAGGCCGCCGCGAATAATACCGGGCGCGAGATTGCCCGGCAAAGAGTAGATCAAAAACAATTATTAACAACATATGGCACGCGGAGAGGACGCGCGCGGCGGCGGCGGGACGCGAGTCGCGCGATGGATTGCTTACTCTCTACGGAAGAGAATGCTGCTCGGTTGGGCCTGTTAATGAGGTGGGAGTTAATTAACCGAACTGAAGTGAGATAGCGGCGGCGGGAGGGAGCGGGGACGACGAGGACGAGGACCGACGGGAGCGATGGGTAGCTCCGCTCCTCCGTCGGGTGGGAAGAGAGGAAAACAAAAAAGAACGGGGATCGGTGCAAGGAGCAGCGCGAAGGCGAAGAAGAGACGAATAGAGGAACCGCGACGTTGGCGAGGAATGTTAGGGGTTGAGATACGGGTGTGGGTAGTAATAGTAGCGCGAGGGTAGCGGGGGGGCGACGGGGATCGGAGTTAGGATTGCAGAAAGGGAGGCTGGATGAAGGGGGTGGAAATGAGAGAGAGAGAGAGGAATAGGTGCGCCGAGCAGGGTATGCGGGTTCGTAATTAGGGATCTATAATTGCGTGGAGTCAGCTAGAGCGGCTCGAGTCGAGTGGCAGGCACCCAACGTCACGTCGTTCACACGTACACGGGCGCACATTTGCGTGTACGTACACCGGTGCGTCTGGCTCGACGGATGATGACGACGGCGAGTGTGCGTGCGCGTTCGTTGCCGCTCTGTGTTCGTTCCGTGGACCGACTCTCTCGGCGCGGGTGCATCGGTCGCAGCCGGAAATGGAGTTGGACATGATAGCCACAAGTAATACGGGCCCCGTTGCTGTGATCAGCCTCGAAATCAAAGACCGTACGATTATTAAACGCGCGCTCGACGTCACGCGTACCATTTCGTGCTTATAATTTTATACAAGACAAGATTTAGATTTGTAATAGATTTTTTATCACGTACTTTTATCGCGAATTGCGGTATCTGTAAAATTTAACGAGGAGTATCGAGATAAGACAAGCTATGGCGTTGCATTTATTAAGTTAGAGGAACGCAATGCGAGGATTTATTAGAGTTAAGTAGCGATCGTAGGACGGTCGGTTTTCCATCGCCGTTGAACGCAGCGTGAATGCGTGATTCGACTCGCGTAGGCAGCCGACTTCTATCGGTTCGCTAATGAGGCAGATTATTCCCGGTAGACTGAACTGACAAGGAACAAGAATGTGCATAGGAAGTGGGTTTGTCGTTCGCATGCCGATAACGCGACATCGTATTCAGCTAAAAGAGATAAGTACATCTGCCTGAGATACGTCGGTCCCGAGGCTAACGTTTCCCAGCGCGGAGTAGACGACCTCGCCTGTGATGACTTGAAATTCGAGGGATTAATTTAAATAACCGTCGAAACTTAATTGCTCCGCGGCTCGCGACTGGATAAAACGAAGACACTATGTAAATCTGATATACTTGAAGAACAGCCGCGTGTACACGGCGAATTTAAAACAGCGCAAGATTCGGTCGCAAGAATTTCAGGTCGTATCGCGACTCATAAGCGGGCAAGGGAATTATCGGGAAATACGGATAGGGTTTAACGGCTACGGGAGCACGGTGTATCAAAATTGAATCGCGCGAGCGATCGTATAGCCGGCCGAAAATTTCCACAACAGCGGGCATCGGGGCGACGAGAACGAGTATAGGAGGACCTCTCGCCCGGGTTCGGTCGAAGGCGCCGGAAAAGAGCTTTCCCCGGCGCGGTGCTTTCTTCGGCTTGGCAATCCTTCACAGTTAACGCCCCTAATCGTATTCATTAAAGTGCTCTCAATGCTTTTACACGGCTCTCAAGCTCTGCCACCATCTTCTCGCTCCCACTCTTTAAACATCCACGTTCCCCGCCTTCGTCCCTCGTTCCCCATCGTTCACCTCTTTCTCCTAGCTCTCTCTCTCTCTCCTCGTCCACCTTTCCGACGGTGCTTTCAACGCCCGAGATCTTGAGTAGATTCTCTCCCCCTAGTTTTAGCCCGGTCTCCCTGCCGCCGCCCCCCGGCCGCCCGGCTCGCTGCCCCCTTTTTCCACCGGCGGCCTCTTTCTTCGCCACCTCCGCGCCTCTCCTTCTCGCTCCTGTCGCGAGAGAGCTTTTAAGTTGGCAACAATGCGCGGATTTATAAACCAGACTGAGGGTATTGTTATCGGCGAGTGATTGGAAGCCGGCGTTTCGACACTGGCCGAATACCAACCATTGGTTACCGTCTATTGTTGACCCCTTTATCTTGGAAATTCGTGCCCCGCCACCTTGCTCCTCCCCGCCGTGCCCGCCGTGGGACTCGCTAAATCACTTGGTTTTATTGATGGACCGTCGGGAAGGCGCCGCGGCCAGCCCGGTATCACGACTTTTGATAAACGGCCCATTGTGGGCCGTCTTTTCTTCGTAGTTTCTTCCTGTCGCGAGGACCGTTTCCCGTTTCTCCGATGCGTCCGATTCTCATTTACTCCTCCGTTAAGAGGCGACGCCGGCCGGTCGCGTTTCCCGGACTCCCGAATCTCTCGCCGGACGATTAATGATTTCTGCCGGTTAGTCACCCGCCGCTGATTTCCTATCGACCGATTCGGACGTCCGGGGAACGCAGAATGACTCGCGTTCGAATTTGGCTCGCGTGCGCGCGNAACGAGGAGTATCGAGATAAGACAAGCTATGGCGTTGCATTTATTAAGTTAGAGGAACGCAATGCGAGGATTTATTAGAGTTAAGTAGCGATCGTAGGACGGTCGGTTTTCCATCGCCGTTGAACGCAGCGTGAATGCGTGATTCGACTCGCGTAGGCAGCCGACTTCTATCGGTTCGCTAATGAGGCAGATTATTCCCGGTAGACTGAACTGACAAGGAACAAGAATGTGCATAGGAAGTGGGTTTGTCGTTCGCATGCCGATAACGCGACATCGTATTCAGCTAAAAGAGATAAGTACATCTGCCTGAGATACGTCGGTCCCGAGGCTAACGTTTCCCAGCGCGGAGTAGACGACCTCGCCTGTGATGACTTGAAATTCGAGGGATTAATTTAAATAACCGTCGAAACTTAATTGCTCCGCGGCTCGCGACTGGATAAAACGAAGACACTATGTAAATCTGATATACTTGAAGAACAGCCGCGTGTACACGGCGAATTTAAAACAGCGCAAGATTCGGTCGCAAGAATTTCAGGTCGTATCGCGACTCATAAGCGGGCAAGGGAATTATCGGGAAATACGGATAGGGTTTAACGGCTACGGGAGCACGGTGTATCAAAATTGAATCGCGCGAGCGATCGTATAGCCGGCCGAAAATTTCCACAACAGCGGGCATCGGGGCGACGAGAACGAGTATAGGAGGACCTCTCGCCCGGGTTCGGTCGAAGGCGCCGGAAAAGAGCTTTCCCCGGCGCGGTGCTTTCTTCGGCTTGGCAATCCTTCACAGTTAACGCCCCTAATCGTATTCATTAAAGTGCTCTCAATGCTTTTACACGGCTCTCAAGCTCTGCCACCATCTTCTCGCTCCCACTCTTTAAACATCCACGTTCCCCGCCTTCGTCCCTCGTTCCCCATCGTTCACCTCTTTCTCCTAGCTCTCTCTCTCTCTCCTCGTCCACCTTTCCGACGGTGCTTTCAACGCCCGAGATCTTGAGTAGATTCTCTCCCCCTAGTTTTAGCCCGGTCTCCCTGCCGCCGCCCCCCGGCCGCCCGGCTCGCTGCCCCCTTTTTCCACCGGCGGCCTCTTTCTTCGCCACCTCCGCGCCTCTCCTTCTCGCTCCTGTCGCGAGAGAGCTTTTAAGTTGGCAACAATGCGCGGATTTATAAACCAGACTGAGGGTATTGTTATCGGCGAGTGATTGGAAGCCGGCGTTTCGACACTGGCCGAATACCAACCATTGGTTACCGTCTATTGTTGACCCCTTTATCTTGGAAATTCGTGCCCCGCCACCTTGCTCCTCCCCGCCGTGCCCGCCGTGGGACTCGCTAAATCACTTGGTTTTATTGATGGACCGTCGGGAAGGCGCCGCGGCCAGCCCGGTATCACGACTTTTGATAAACGGCCCATTGTGGGCCGTCTTTTCTTCGTAGTTTCTTCCTGTCGCGAGGACCGTTTCCCGTTTCTCCGATGCGTCCGATTCTCATTTACTCCTCCGTTAAGAGGCGACGCCGGCCGGTCGCGTTTCCCGGACTCCCGAATCTCTCGCCGGACGATTAATGATTTCTGCCGGTTAGTCACCCGCCGCTGATTTCCTATCGACCGATTCGGACGTCCGGGGAACGCAGAATGACTCGCGTTCGAATTTGGCTCGCGTGCGCGCGCGGGGCGCAACGGCCGGCACCGGGTCCGCCGCGTTGCACCTTTTTGTGCTCGAAATTAATGCCGAAACGTGCGAACGCGGACTGGATCCCTTCGAATTATACGCATCGGTAACACCGGCTCGCACAATAGGATACGATAGGATGAATCGAGTTTCTACCCTCGGTTTGCGAGTTGACTTTCCCATGATGCGGTCGTAATCAGATCATCTCTACCCTACCGTGCTCCTGCGTGTCGCCGCTGACTGTTCCATCGAACGACCCGCTCGCGCCGCCTACCCCGTTTTTGTTTATTGCCTAAGTGACTCCATTGTTCCTCCGCGCCGGGCCCGTCTGCGTCTGTTTCATTTAAAAATTAATTAAATCGCGAGTCACCGGTGCGCGATTAATCCCGGCTTATCAGTTTCTAGTTATAATGAAAATATGAGAACGAGTGCCGAAAATAGAAACGCTTAATTACCCTCGCGCACGTTACTGCCTAGATTTTTGATTAAACCGATATATCGTGTTCCGCGCTTAATAATTCTCCGGACAAAAAAGGATCCCGAGATCGATGGGCCACCGAACACAAAACGTATCGCACTCGCGATCCGACCTCACCCCGGAAAGTTATCCCGACAACGACGACTAGGTCGACATAAAGGAAATCGGCGGCGTGGCGAAAATCATTAACCGATTACGCGTCATGGGAACGCGGAGCTGACGCGGTGATAGACAAATTTGTGCAACGGAAGACGCAGGGGAGCTTAAAGCGCGTTAAAATAATATACGAGGTGACCGGTATTGTAAGTGACAGTGTACGGGACGGTATCGATTTTCGGCATCGAGTCGCACGTGTCTCGATGGTCCGACACGTGCCGGATCGCTCCGCTACAGCCCAGCAGCAGCACGAGATTCGAAAATACTACAGTTCGCCGAACGAATATCTGGCACACGCGTCTGCACGATTGATCCCCGCCGATGCGACGGTCGTCCGGCGATCGGTGGCCACCCTCGGCGCCCCGACCGGTTGAGAGCCTATCTTACGTTCATCTAATCCGTAATTATGCCGGCCGAGAAGCGGCTATTTGTACGGGCAGCCAGACATTAGTAGGAGCATCACGTATGAGCCACCCTCGATCCCGCGATGCTATTTTTGTTGCATCAACTTTCGCCAGCAGGGGTGTGCGCGCATTACGATGCAAATCGGGCTTCGATGACGTTTACCGCTCGATCTTCCTCCCATTAATTGGATGGCGGAGAACTAATCGGAACTGGGGCCTTCGAGCGTCTCGCACTTGAGCGTGGGAATGCGTTAGAACTTCACCGATTCGACCGGATCATTTTTAATCCCCGGCCCCGGGTTTAATTTATGTAGATCGTGAGAGATTGGTCGTTTTAATAGCGGCAGTGACTTAATCTCGAATGATTTAAAGAAAACTCATTCCCTCTCCTCCGCCTCCCGCCTCCCTCCGAAGCGAGGCAGCGTAAATAAGCGGGCGAGTTTTTCTTTGCACAATATGTTGTGGGACCATTACTTAAGCGAGGGGGGCGAGCGGGCGGCTTCTGCGCGTGGAGACTGGCTCTTACCTAAATAACCACTCAGTCACTCGCAGACTTAGCTGGGAAACGGCTGAGAGGCCGGAACGAAAGAAAGAGGGAGAGAGACCGACCGGGTAGATCCGTTCCGAAGAGTTGCCGCGGACCGGACTGCAGGCTTGTGGGGGTTAAGGCCAACGGGGGGATGGCCCGATACTATTACGTGATGTAAGAGCAACCGAGCATCCAGAAACCACCCCGCCAGATTAACGAGCCCATTCTCCGATTGATTTCTCGAGAAACGATTCGACCGTTAACTTCGACCCGCTAGGCAAAGTTACTTTTCGTACGATTCTGACTCGCCATCCTTCCACGGTGCTTACCACCGGTGCAAACGGCTCACCGGTTGCGTCGGACAAGAGTACACGTATCAATCATTAGCCATTTTCAAATGTATCAGGTTGCTTTATAGATGAAACATACTTCTTTTATTGATAAACGTAATAATTAACGAAGTACGTACACGTTTTTAAAGAAAAATCGTTTTGCGTGCCTGCGGTGTTAATTATAGGAGCTAATCTGTATTTATAAAAAGTCCACGTCGCAGCCAGACATCATGAAGAAATCTGCCTCGCTTTGATCTCGGCTGCTACCAATGACCTAATATCGCCCTCAAAGGCGATCAGCCTAAATGCAATTTCGCAAAGCGGAACTATCGACTGTTAATTTTCTGTTTCGTCGAGTTCGCTTAAGAGTTACCTGCGGTCCCGACACCGTCGTCGAACCGTTTTAACCGTGATACGTCACACGGGAAACAGGCAGTCTCGTAATCTTTTGTACCATCGCTGTTTGCATACCCTTGTTCGTTAGGCTTATCTCGATCTTATGTTAGAAATTCGGCAAATACTTGTGCATCGAGGACGATCCTCAAAGATGAAAGATCTTATAATGAAGATGAGCAATTCAGTCTCTGACATTTCTTTAAAAAAAAAAAACGCATAATTCTTGAGCCAAAAGTATCAACAACGCTCGTGCACGTGCAAAGAGTGTGAACAGTCTTGCCGAGAAGACAAACTGTTAAAACGTAGTAGTATAGCTGAAAGTTCCGTCCGCGCTGTGACCCCTTCGCTTTGACGTCGCGCGAAGAGGTCGCAAGTTTTCGTACAAACAGAGGCCGGCGAGAAGTTGTCCGAGGAGACCTTTCGTCAGGATACTTTGTCGCAGGTGTCTGTACGCGCCTTTGCATCCGCAGAGTTTAAGAAATTAGCATCTCCCGATTGGCGGCTGGTGCCGTGGGTACGTAGCTCGGTGATTAGTGTCGCTTTGACCCCTCGGCGAAGGGGTGGAAACGCGTCAAAGTGACACTCGCAGCGAGACAAGGTACGGGCAGCGGCGCGAGAGAGACTGTGAACCGAAGTGAGGTAATGGCGTGTCTGAGTTAACCGGTTGATAACCATCGGTTATAATTAACTCAACCTAACCGGTGAACAAGCTAACCCCGCCGCTAGTCTGCAGCCGTGCATTTCGCGTTACGAATAACGTAACGTCGGTCGCGTCGACGAGGATCTCTCGCGCGGATCGCCGTAAGAAGAAGCGCGCAGATCGGTCGTCGATCGGATGTCTGAAGGTTTCCTCCTCCTTCGAGCGGCGATACCGAGATTCTCATAGGAACGGTAAACAAGCCGNCCGATCGGACGTCTGAAGGTTTCCTTCTCCTTCGAGCGGCGATACCGAGATTCTCATAGGAACGGTAAACAAGCCGTCGCCGGGAAGCGGCTTAAAAACGACACCCGGTACGATCGCTGTCACGGCAGCCGTTGCCGCTTTCTCGTTGCATTCTCCCGAAGGTTAATCCCCATTGTCGGCTGACATAAGCCTCTAATGGATGGAACCGATCCGCTCGCTGGGCGGACCGGCGCTGCCGGGCCCTGCGACACGTTACCGATTCCGATTCGCTCTGTTTGTCGGACGGAACGTTTGCCAGGCGCGAACAACCGTAGGGAACACATTTTTTGCCCGCTCGCAAACAAGAGCACGTTTGCAAGTCTGTTTCGGGTTTCCGGACGAGTCGATCGGTCTCGTACCGATTCGAGCACGCCGATCGGGATAGATAGATAGAGAGGCCGTCGGCGATATCGGGATGGTTGTTTTGGCCACATCGAAGACGTACAACCGAAACCCGTCTTCCGATGAACGGGGCAGAGCCAGACGGTTAGGGAGGCTAAACAGGGTGTCCGTTTCGGGTGGTTTAACGAGGCGAAACGAGGCACGGACGGAACGCGGTAAAAGGGCCAATCCCAATCACTTTTCCCGACCAATTCCGTAATTTTCGCTAAGCAGAACGAATGCCTTCTCTCTTTTCTTTTCCTCTACCCGGTGGCGGCGAGCCGGTAGATTGCGGGGTGGCCTCTGGGAAGTAGGGGGCGAACGGGGCGCGCGGGGGCTAGAAAAGGCCAGACCGGGCCGCGCGCAATCATCGCCCAGTCTTTTAATTTCCTATACTGGCGGGAGAGAGCACGTGTAAGTGTGTGTACGAGCGCGTAGCGTGCACGCGCGGGTGTTCCACGTCCGTGGGGTGCCGCCGGCGTGTGCGTGCGTTCGTGTGAAACGGATGTAGGCAAGATAGGGTAGGAGAGAATGGGAGAGAAAGTTTCAAGTAAAGGGAAAGGAAGGAGAGAGAGGCGCGAGAGAAGGAAGGCACGGGAGAGAAGGACCGAGGATACGGGAGGTGGAAAGAGAGAAGACGGAGAAAGGAAGAGAGAGAGAGAGAGAGAGAGAGAGAGAGGGACCGGAGGCTCGCGCGCGAGGGTCGGCACGGGGTGGTAATTGGCTGTCATGGCTTCCCAGTTCTACCAACCGCCCAACAACCCCGAGAGATTGGTATCGCTTATAATTAACTTCTCCGTGCCACGAAGCCACCGCTTCCATCGCGGTGTCCACGCGAAAGAGAGACAGTTACAAAGAAGGGAGGGAGACCGAGGGTTAAAAAGCAACCGTGTGAGAGAGCGGTATGGAGAAAATAGCGGGTGAAAGTTTCAGGTCGCGTCTGCAGTAGAAAAAGCTTGCGGGTTTCGTAAGCGCGGAGCGGAAAAAAAATCGCGGGGGCGGAGGAGCGGGACGGGCGTTAAGCGGAGATCGCAGGCAGGAGCCGCGGCCGATCTCTTTTATTTCTCGTTCCTAATATTAAACCGGCCGATGGTACCCCGGCTTCTAGCGGGTAAGATCGAATTCCATGTGCCCGGGAGCGTCGAACGGTGGTCTCGTTATTTCGTAATTTTCCTTAGCTACCGTAATTGGAACCTTTTGTACGCGCGTCGCTACTCTAACGAAGAAGATCATTAGCTTTGAGAAAATCTGGTAGTCCCGCAAGTTTCTCGGCTCGAACACCTTCGAAATGAGCTCACCGACACCTTTAGGGGCGGCTGAACGAGTTGGAAAGAACTGCGGAAGCCGTACGTCAGGGTTCGAGGAGGATTTTACGGGACGTAGGATAGCGGTTTGCCTCTCGCATCGCGCGGCAGCGGAGGCGACAGCGACGGAGGAAGAAAAGCCCTTTCAGTGGTGAGGAACACGCGCGCGGAGAACTCGGGGAAAGCTGGACGGGTAAGAGGAAGATGGAGAGGCAGTACATACGACGAGCGCGGCGGCGGCGGCGAGGAGAAAGCGCAGAAGCGAGCCGCGCGAGAGACACACGGTGGGCCCCGCGGGGCGGAGGGGAAATGGAAGAAGGGATAGAAATGCTTCGAAGTCTAAGTAAGTAACATCCATTTCTATCCCCTACCATCTAGTCACTCCTTTTACTTTGGTTTACCTTATACTTTACGCGCTACTTCTGCGACTTTTTATTTGCAATTCCACTTTCTTCCACGACCGCCACCTTCTCGCAGTGGTTCTCAGGAACACGTCGGCAAACTACATATTTCATGCTCCGTTCCCACAATGCCATTTCTTCGTTACGACGCTTTTCCGCTCGGCGGATTGTCCCCGTGCATACGTTCGAACGCTCCGCGCGCGCGACGGACGTTTTTAACGAGATCAACGCCCGTGAGAAAGCACCGACCCAGCTCGAGAGGAAGAAAAAAAAAAAGGGAAATCAAACGGGCGTGTTGACACGGTTTCGAGAACGCGTCCCTTATCGCTTCCGCGGGAGGAATTTTTCGGCCGAGCAGAATGCTAGCCGGCGGCGCATCCGCGCGTTTCGTATGTATTCAATGTCGCGTGGGGTCCATGAAACGCCGGTACAGTCTTTCCGTAACTAGTTTCCGAGCAGGTCACCCCAATTAACGTTTTCACGTGCAACGCGGCGCGCTCCGTCCCCTCGGCTTTCGTCTTCTCTCTTTCCGCCGGCAGACCTTGCCCGCCAACAGCATTCGTACCCTTAGCAGCCGGCCTTCTCCTCTGTTCCAGCGAGCACGCTGCCAGCGCGCTGGCACGCCACGCCAACTCTCGCAGAAACTTATAATTGCGAAAGGAGTCGGCAATTATAATTGCCTCCGGCCAGCAGAGACGAATGTAATTACCCAAACACTTGCGAGCGCCGCGATCGTAGCGAAAATTGGGCGTAGACGGTGTCGCGGTTTTATAAATATATAAGCATAGTTCGAAACACGGGTCTTGTTCCCGTTTAAAGTAATCTCATTAAGCAAACAAGAATTTAATCGGAACCGCGGAACCGTTTCTGCTTCTCGGATGAATCCGTTCGCCGAGAGGAACGGAAGACAGCGAGGGGCTGTAAATTTTTTTCGATTAACGCCGCCACCTTGTAAGCGTCGCGCGCGGAAAAAAGAAGGTTTCCGCGTTAAAGGCGCGAAGGACGGCGAGGGGCTTCTTCGCTGCCGGGTTTTACGGGATCGGGCAAGGGGCGACAGCGGGACACCGAGGTAGGTAAGCAGTGAACGAGAGAAACCAAGCAAAGAGAGAACCAAGACTTCGGTCAATTAAGCGCAGGAAATTAGAGTTTTAATTACGCAGTCATTCAGAAAATTACGTTGGGGGCCATGAAGAAGGCATCCGCAATCACCAACGGGCGACGGGGGCACGGCGTGCCCTTTCCTTCCGACAGACCGTCCGACGATTTTAAAAAAGTAAATACGGATCGATGCGCACTCATTCTTCTTCTCCTCCTGCCCCGCGGCTATCATTTTCGGCGATCGTTCCCGATTCAGGTCGCGCAAGCGCCGGGTTACTCCTCGTAAACGAGACGCGACGAAATTAGTTTGGCGCCTTTTTTAATGAATAAATTACGCCGCCTGCGGAAACCGTGTCATTCTCCTTAACTGCCGCATTTAAATTCCAACAAATGCGCAATTCGGTCTTTAATTGCTTTACGGGCATGCCCGATGTCTGTAACTGCACTTTCGCGAACCGGTACATATTCCGCGTGACCGTCTCCGCCCGGCAACCCGCTCGCCCCCCTTTTTCCGCCCGAAATTCGTCGTCGCGACCCGCGAGCGTATTGTGCGCGGTCGTCACGCGTGCCAATTCGGGACTGACCGACAAAACNATGCGCAATTCGGTCTTTAATTGCTTTACGGGCATGCCCGATGTCTGTAACTGCACTTTCGCGAACCGGTACATATTCCGCGTGACCGTCTCCGCCCGGCAACCCGCTCGCCCCCCTTTTTCCGCCCGAAATTCGTCGTCGCGACCCGCGAGCGTATTGTGCGCGGTCGTCACGCGTGCCAATTCGGGACTGACCGACAAAACGATGTTACCGGGCGCCGTTTCAATATGCGGACCGCGATCCTCGATTTTAATGCTGTTTCCGCGTCGCGGCCCGCCGCCGCGGCCACTTCGATTCGATTATCAAATCGGGTTCCGCTGAGTCGACGCGGTATCGCGAGGGATCTATACCCGTCCGGGCTGTGGGCGAAAAATGGGTCGACACGGCAAAAGTGGCGAGACGGAAATAGTGGAAAAGAAATAGCCGGATGGGATCGGGCCGCGGATATGTGGGTCAGGGGGAAGGTCAGGGGGGAGGCCGGCGCGTTAAATTTAATTACACGTGTCCGTGACGGCTGTTTGAACTGGTCCGGGCACGGCCGCTGCACGGACCGGCCAAAGCTTGTCCAAATCACTTCGATTCGCTAGTCGATAATCGCATATCCGTAGATGGAAACGCGGCCCGATATTCGCTTTAAATTGGTATGAATGGTACTCTTTAGGATGACTTCGTGACACGTCCGCGTTCGGCCTGTCCGCTGGATTCGCTTGATAGTCGGATTGCACCGTTCCCTTCCCGGCGCGCCTGTCGAGAGATCGTCCAGGGTGCTCGGGGCCAAAAAAGGAAAGATAGGCAAGGGAGGAACGAGAGAGAGAGAGAGAGAGAGAGAGGGAGAGAAACGCGAACCGGCGCTCGATTCCGCCAGTCAGATATTATTAGCGATGTATGTTAAATGGAAAAGGAGATTGGTCGTTCGCCGCCGGAACGGAATTATTATCGTTGCCCGCTCCGGTGCCACCCCTTAGTTTCCTTATCCATCGGTAACGTTTATCTCGAAACGATCTCAGAGCAGCGATTAACTATTTTCATCGAAATCTTTCGCGAGCTACTTAGAATGCCATCCGCAACGTCATCCTCGCTGATCGAGTTCCCGCTCGATCCAGTTGTTTAAGAACTGCCCGATTAATTAAGGTTAACAGAAATTCACGAATCTTTGGGTATAACCGAAGGATGAGAGTTAATCATATTCGTCGTCGAGTCTAAACGTTGAATTACGTATACTGCGAGGCGAACGTTTCCGAAAGAGTACGGGCGAGGATTGCGAATGGCAAATAAGGTAGAGAGGAATCGCGTGACGAGAGAACGAGAGCGAGAGGCGGAGGCAGAGGTAAGTGGAATTTGAGCAAGGTGGGTCAGGCCGTGGGACGAGGGAAGAAAAAAATTGTTGGGCGGTTGGCAAGTAACGGGGAGTGTTAATTTTCGAAATGAAAACGAGACATCCATCTTTCGCGAAATACTTGGCACTCGACGCTTCAACTCCCGGCCCATTCTCTCGCTCAACGCATTAGAGTAATGAATTAATTTCCATCCAAGTCTCTCTCTTCTCCTCCACCTCCGTCTCTCGCCCGCTTCTACATCTCCCGGAGACCGGTCTTTTACCACTCGTTTAGCCCGCAACGACTCGGTTTTCTCTCCCACCCGTTCTTTCTCGCTTTGCATTCCGGATTTAAAGTCTATCTTCTTAATTATAACGGAGTGACAATGCACTCTTTTCTTCCCCGTCGAGCTTCTTTCTCGACACTCCTATTTTCCTGGAATTTTCCAAGGCGCCGTTACACGTGAACACGTCGCTCGGAAGAAGAGAAAGAGAGAGAGAGAGAGAGATCGAGTCCTGAAACCTCTCGGTGGAAAATAACAAATGACGTCCTCTAAACAGTAAAACGGACGATCGGCCGATTTTCCAATTCGTTTGTACGTTCCACTCCGTAGCGCGACGGTTTACGATCGCGTCTCGGAGAGCGAGGCCGCGCGCCCGACTTCGTCAGAGTCGGTGAAATCTGTATTACGACGCAATACTCTGCCCTCTTCTTCCCCGTGATTCCAACCCCCTACGGTCGCGTGTGTGCGTTCGTCGATCCCCTCGTCGCCGCCGCCGCCTCGTCCACCTTCCTCGTCGTCCTACCGCGGCGGCGGTGGCTCCTTGTTCTTTGGCGATGTTCGCGAGGCGCACGGCGGCGTCGCTCGTTAACGTATTCATGGGTTTATGGGACAATTAACCCTTTGAGGGACAGTATAATTACAGAAGCGATTAAACATCTTAACGTATAAACACGTCGGAGCTCTGACGACGTATATGTATACGAGAACTCGATGTGGCAGCCAGCCGGGTAGGCAGGCAGACCGTTACCAATTAACATACTAATGACACGAGGTGCTTTTCGAGAGTCACTGTAACCGGCTGGCCTGCAATGCAAAGCTTCCTGCGCACGTACGAGCGCACACACCGGCCGCCGCGCTTGTACGCGGCACAAAGACAACGGGGGTACATAACAGGAGAATGTACACGCGTATCGGTAACCGCCACCGCAGTAGCGGCTTTGGTTTACAATTATTTGCGATTAGGGATCACGCGATCGAGACGTCGTTTCACGCAGACGCGATTCGTTAAAATAATTGAACCTATTCCATGGCTGTTGGCCGTGTCTCGACACGCCTAGTAATAAACAGTCGAGAATTCGCTGCGTTCTCTCTCTCTCTCTCTCTCTCTCTCTCTCTCTCTCTCTCTCTCTCTCTCTCTCGCTCGCTCGCTCGCTCTCTCATTCGATTTTACGTCTTACAGAAATAATGCATTTGGCTAACTGGATGAAGCGAGACGCGTTAACGCCTCTCGACGACCGAGCCCGGGGTTCATTTTTCAGACGTTTCACTTTGGGCAGCGGAGAAATTTTGAAGTTTTTTTAAATACGAGAAAAGGTACTCGTTCCCTTGATTGGATTGAAGCGTGGCTCGCGCGCGAGCTTCCGTAACGACTTTCCTAATTATGCTATCCATTAATTTTAATTGACCCCGTTTCTCTTTCGGGAACATTGATACCGGCCCGCAGGATTCGATTAAAAAATCCGTCGGAATAATCCGTTGCCGGCGCTCGTTCGCGCTCCGTTGTACAATATCCGCTGGAGAAACGGGGAAAATTTCAATCGCGGCGCGGCGGTGGCTCGGACCGACCGCTTACCCCGTTCGATCGCCGCCGCCGCTGTTAAACTCCTAATGCGTACGCGGCACGGTGGTTAACAATACAGTTTGAGCACTCTGTCATTTTGTTTGCCGCGAACGAATTTGATTATCGCGTAATCTCAGTCTGGCTGAAATGGTCGGGCCAGTAAAATCGTGGAAAATCTAGCCTGTACAATACCGCTTACCGGTGTCATTGTGAAACCTTTACCGTGTTCCTGCGACACGGAGCACGCGCACCCCGAAAATCAGCTCGCACCCCCCGTCCTACCACCCTCCGCGCCCGTACACGAATCTCGCGCGCGCGCTAGCCCGTCTACCGAAATGCTTTTGATTTAATTAGCTAATTATAATGTTCATTTAATTAATATAATTGGACCGGTTAGCGGGCGTGGGCGCAGCTTTTACTGCCGCTGACGCCGGCGGTGACTATTTTCCCGTGTTGCATTTAATAACGCCCATTAACGAACATTTACATTAGCAGTAATTATCGCAGTCCCCGCCGTAGCACCGTCCGGTACAGCCGATTTGGATATTTTCCCTCGTCACGGGATAATCATGGCTTCTGCCCATTGTCATCCGTCGTCGCCGTTCGCCGGGACGCGCGTACGACCGACTTCCTTTCCATTCGATTCAATTTAGGCTTAGAGAAACAAAAGAATGCCTCGCTTAATGAGAAACTCAATCTCACAACTTCCTTTCGATCGTTTAAAACCCTACCCCCGGCCCTCGGCTTTAAAGAATCTCGCGACGATACAATGTAAAAAGCGCTCGAGCTTTTATCAGTCAGTATCTTCGTTAAACACAGTTAACTCCCTTAATTCTATATTCCATCCACTAGTTCTACAATACTCGCATAAAAACAAGATCATTTGTCTCTTTCAACCCTCCCACGCTCTGCAATCCCGATTTTCGATGAGGGAGATACTGCATCTAGTTTCTGAGGGTAATCATTAATTATCCTGCACAACAATATTTGAAATATGCTAATCAGGAGAATTGAGAGAATTGCGAATTTCGTGTATTGAAATCTTATGATTGTCAAATGTTCCGATGTCTCCGGGGATTGTTTGAAAGTTGAAAAGCATGAGCCACTTATAAGGGGGTAGGAACAGTGTTTACCGTAGTTTGTACACGACACGGGTAGCGGGTGGCGTGTATCACGCGCGACACGCGCCGTTCGGGCGAGCGCGTCTGCGCACGGGCACGCGTGACGTGCCGGATGACGTCGCAGTATGGAGCGACGAGCGGCGTCGTCCTCCGGACGAGAAGCGAGGAAAAGGAAAACGGAGAACGGGCCCGACGAGCCGAGGGAGCAAAGTCTAGGCAGCCGCGAGTGCGCCGAGCGGTTGGCGGTCCCGCGCGTCGCGTTGTCTCCCGGTATCGTCGTCGCCGTCGCCCTCCTCGCCGCGCCGTCGCTCGCGTCGGGCTCGCGTTTCTCCCGACTTCATTCCGAAGTGAGCCGCCGTCGCACGCTGACCGGCGTGACCCACGCTCGCGCCGATACCCTTTTTCCGCTCGGCGTCGCCGCGACCGCGCACCACCAGCAACGCATCACGACGGCACCGTCGCCGCGTGCGCGAGATATCCGCTACCACTAATGAATTGAATTCATTTTCGTACCGCGCGAGACTCAGTCGGCACGCGTGCACACGGCCACGTTTGTACGATCGATCGATATTCGCGCGACAAGTGACTCGCAAGTGTTGGATATCGAGGGCCTCTTTCTCCTTTTATATTCCTCTCCGCCAACTGGTTTCCTGCCTCTCGCTTCGAATCCTGCTCTCCCCGAGTTATCCTTCGCACGTTCTTTCGCCGTGTTCTCGGGAACCTGCTCCGATCGACGCATGTGTCACATGAGTGTCCGCTCGCGCCGAGGATCGAGGGAACAACTGCCTATCCGCCGAGAGTTACGGATTTCCACTACGTGATCCCGGTCTACTATAATCGGTGAGTACCTGCATATCCTCTCCCGTAAATAAATTGGTACACGTGTGGCGAGGCCACGGCTGCGTAAATAGTTTGATTACGATTCGACGATACGGGCCGATTGATCGATCTTTTATTAGAATGCTGGCGAACACTCGATTCTCAACGTAGTCGTTTTTACCGGTTCCGATGCGGGACGGTTTAATTAGCATCAGGGCTAATCTATTCTACTACGCCGCGTTTTTGTGGTATCGCGATCACTATGTCTGCTTCGTTTAATATTGGAACAATATATGATATCGCGCTTGCGATTCGTGAATGAACGTGGCTTCTTGTTTTCGCTCGTAGCGACGTAAACAACCCGCCGGTTTATTCACTTATTACTTTCGCGTAACGACCCGCGGAGCGTAATCGTAAGGTTTCCCGGATCACGTGCGCGTTCCGCGAATCGTACGTGCCCCCGCAGGGCAGTATTTTTTATCCCACGGTGTTTTCGACTGCAGCTGGCCGGTGCCGCGCGCGAATCGCGGCGCGTAACCCGAAGCGGAATGCATACGCGCGCAGTTGCGACTCGGCGCCGGCGTTCCGCGAAATAAATCCGAGGCGCGGTTATGAGCGACGCGTATTGCACAATATAACCGTCGTCCTTTTGAATTCGACCGGGTATAAATCGAGCATTATCGGACAATCCGCGGCATTCAACGGCCGAATGAAATGCTCGCCGCGGCGTACATTTACGTTTCAATGGCCGAATGAAATTTCCGCGCCGCGTTTCGCCGAGCAAGAAGGCGTTGTTTGCGAGGTACGAGGAACGAGCGAGCGAGAGGGGAAACCTGTCCTCGCAACGGTCGGCCCGCGCCAACCCCCGCCGCGGCATTAATTGGGTGGAGCTTTAATTGCCTTAGCGCGACCGACCGCCGCCGTTCCCGCCGAACTTGCCCCCGAGAAGGGTGGCTCCAAAGGTCGCGTTAACGTTTGCCAAACCGATACCAATTTCTTCGACGATTACGATCACTCGATTAACCGATGGATATTGGTTACATTGATTTAAACAATTAGCACCGTTTATACGTGTGCCGAGACGAGATAAATTAGCGGCCGACGGAAAATGGTAGGAGTCAGTATATCGCGTCAGTTTTTGATGGATTTATTGGAAAAATGGATTGGATCAAACAAGCTTTCAATTAAAGTAGCTGTTAAAAGAGAAATCGAACTATCTCGTCGGCTCGAATGTTTGTCCACCGCCGCACGAAAGGCTATCTGTGTAAATGGCGAGAGAGTGTGGTCAAGCTCTAGTCTTTCGAGTGTACACCTCTCCACGCCTCTGTTCTCTCGGTCTTTCTATATCTGATATCCGAGGGCCACGACTCGCTCTCCCGTGAACACTCGAAATGCAGAGGCGACCGACCCCTAAATGAAATCCTGGAATTAAAGCCGTATATTAACCTCGCGGCGTCCCCTAAATTAAAAAACAACATTTTTACGATGTCGAGGCCGCGGGGGGATGGGCGGGGGGGGGGAGCGCGCGGGGCGGAAGCGTGGGCGTCAAAGGACGGGAAATCGGTTCGCGGCTTCGCGAGAATTCCTCCCTTCCATCGTTCCCTCCCGATAGGATCGTTAGCTAACGTAGTCCTTGTTCT
Organism: Ceratina japonica; assembly: GCA_019453355.1. NCBI lineage: Eukaryota > Metazoa > Arthropoda > Insecta > Hymenoptera > Apidae > Ceratina > Ceratina japonica. Next base: position 65,571 of record SMSR01009532.1, read on the forward strand.
ACATTGGGAGAGCCTGTCCTCTCCCCGTCGAGGAGGTTACTATACCCCGGGCCGCCGTTCTATTGTCCGTAAATTGCGTTTTTAAATTCGTCGTGCGCCGTGGCACGTGGCGGGATCGCGCGAACTTCCAAAACCTGTCGCCCGCTCTACGTGGCTTGGAAACGAGATTCCAAGTCACCTGCAATCGTCCGGGTCACGACGTTAATACTGTACATGCACTTCGCTCTGCTCTCGAGGAAGACGTCCCGGAAAAGAATCGTACCAATTCGTCGACGAGTAAGAAAAACAATAATGAAAATTGGAATAACGCGACTTGTTTTTGAGGGCGAGTAAATATGAAATGTAAAAGGGGATGTGAGAAGATGAGATGATAGGTCGCCGCCGCGGTACACGGTAGGGCGGGCGTAAAGCGGCGAGATTACCATGGAAATCCAGATCAGTCGCTTTGCATACTTTGGAAATACGTCCACGGAATCGGGTAAGGGTGTATAATGGAAGTTGAAATTGGTTGAGCCTGTCCCGTCTGGGCAAGCTATACCCCCGGTATACACGAGGTATCGAGGGAAACGCATTCCTTGGCGAAATTGCTTCGCACTCGATTCGACGGAAAACACACGCGAGGCATCGGGAGTTCGGATTCGGGGTTACGTTTTCGCGCGGCTCAAAAAATATATATACGCGCGGGGCCCCCGACACACATCGGCCGCAGTTTGTGTATACGTATACTTCGGGCTTCTCCTCGGCTTAACTTCCTGTGTCTCACACTCGTAAAGCGTTGATTAAAACCCGGCCGTGCAACGTGGCGCGGCGCGGCGGGACGCGGGGCGGGCGGACAGGAGAAATCGTGGCGGAGGAAAGAGAAAACGAGGGAAGAAAGAGGAAGAGAGCCCGTGGGGTTGCGAGGGCGGCGGAGGGTTACGTGCCAGAAGAGGAAGTTGGGTGGACTGGCGTGTGTACGCCCTCGTATAAGTCGGTGCGTGAGTGAACCCGTTGTATGGGTGCGTGTATGCACTTGTACGGAAGAGCGAGCGCACACGCGTCCGGACGCAGGCGCGGTTGGGGTGGTATTCGGTGGATTGTGTGGGTGTACGTGCGTATCCGACGACGGTGAGCAGAGAAACGAGAGAAGAGGGAAAACTAGAAGGCCGGGAGGCGAAGAAGGAGAAGAGGGCGAAGGTGGTGGGTATAACAGAGGGTGGACGGAGGGTGGGCGAGAGTGGATCGTCCGGGGTAGGGGTTGGTCCAAGGCGTTGCTTGCTTAATTACTAAAAGCTAATCAATTCCGGAGGAAGTAAAGTTTAAATTGCAAACTAAAGTATAGCTAGCTCCCGGACGTAACGCTGCAAAGCGATATTACCGCTCGCTGCATTCTGCAATTAGCCCGTGGTAAATCATTGAAAACAAATTATGGGCGGAACTCGCGGATGGTTGCTGATCCAACTACCTCGGCCACCTTACGCGCCGCGGCGCCGCCGCCGGCCCGGCCTTATATCCGGAAAAACATTCGCCGACGGGGATCGGAATTTCGCCTGGTAATACGACGGTTCTTTCCGTCCGCGTTAATAAACCCAATTAATCTCGCTCGGCTACGATTTTTCACGGTACTTTTTGCCCCGGCCGCGGCCGTCGGAGCCACGGCCAGGCCATCGCCGGCCCCGACATTACGTCGAATCGCCTGATCAAAAAACTTTCTGCCCGATGATGATTCACTGCATTAAAGATCACTCGTGCGTTGACGATTCCCCCGGTTTCTTGCCAACGATCTTTTTCCTGTCCCCGTTTCTTCGACTTTCCGCGTATTCGGTAGTAACTCTGCACGAGCGGGGCTTCTGCCCGTGCCCGTTTAATGTATTCGCGCGGCGGAAGTTTCGTTCGCCGGATAATAGAGAAAGGATCCGGGTGGAAAGTGTGTTGGCGGATAGTTTAAACAGTGCGAGAGGGCAGGGAGGGCGACGGGCGTAGAGAGGCGNTCACGACGTTAATACTGTACATGCACTTCGCTCTGCTCTCGAGGAAGACGTCCCGGAAAAGAATCGTACCAATTCGTCGACGAGTAAGAAAAACAATAATGAAAATTGGAATAACGCGACTTGTTTTTGAGGGCGAGTAAATATGAAATGTAAAAGGGGATGTGAGAAGATGAGATGATANTAGAGAGGCGCGGGGCGGAACGCGGAGGAGCGAGCAAGAGGGCGAGGTTCGTCGGAAGGCGGAATGGAGAACGGAACGACGAGGTATATATACAGCACTGAAAACAAGCAATAAAATCAATGTCGTTTCCGGCGATTCAATTCGCAAGACACATCGCACAATTTCACATACNAGGTCGCCGCCGCGGTACACGGTAGGGCGGGCGTAAAGCGGCGAGATTACCATGGAAATCCAGATCAGTCGCTTTGCATACTTTGGAAATACGTCCACGGAATCGGGTAAGGGTGTATAATGGAAGTTGAAATTGGTTGAGCCTGTCCCGTCTGGGCAAGCTATACCCCCGGTATACACGAGGTATCGAGGGAAACGCATTCCTTGGCGAAATTGCTTCGCACTCGATTCGACGGAAAACACACGCGAGGCATCGGGAGTTCGGATTCGGGGTTACGTTTTCGCGCGGCTCAAAAAATATATATACGCGCGGGGCCCCCGACACACATCGGCCGCAGTTTGTGTATACGTATACTTCGGGCTTCTCCTCGGCTTAACTTCCTGTGTCTCACACTCGTAAAGCGTTGATTAAAACCCGGCCGTGCAACGTGGCGCGGCGCGGCGGGACGCGGGGCGGGCGGACAGGAGAAATCGTGGCGGAGGAAAGAGAAAACGAGGGAAGAAAGAGGAAGAGAGCCCGTGGGGTTGCGAGGGCGGCGGAGGGTTACGTGCCAGAAGAGGAAGTTGGGTGGACTGGCGTGTGTACGCCCTCGTATAAGTCGGTGCGTGAGTGAACCCGTTGTATGGGTGCGTGTATGCACTTGTACGGAAGAGCGAGCGCACACGCGTCCGGACGCAGGCGCGGTTGGGGTGGTATTCGGTGGATTGTGTGGGTGTACGTGCGTATCCGACGACGGTGAGCAGAGAAACGAGAGAAGAGGGAAAACTAGAAGGCCGGGAGGCGAAGAAGGAGAAGAGGGCGAAGGTGGTGGGTATAACAGAGGGTGGACGGAGGGTGGGCGAGAGTGGATCGTCCGGGGTAGGGGTTGGTCCAAGGCGTTGCTTGCTTAATTACTAAAAGCTAATCAATTCCGGAGGAAGTAAAGTTTAAATTGCAAACTAAAGTATAGCTAGCTCCCGGACGTAACGCTGCAAAGCGATATTACCGCTCGCTGCATTCTGCAATTAGCCCGTGGTAAATCATTGAAAACAAATTATGGGCGGAACTCGCGGATGGTTGCTGATCCAACTACCTCGGCCACCTTACGCGCCGCGGCGCCGCCGCCGGCCCGGCCTTATATCCGGAAAAACATTCGCCGACGGGGATCGGAATTTCGCCTGGTAATACGACGGTTCTTTCCGTCCGCGTTAATAAACCCAATTAATCTCGCTCGGCTACGATTTTTCACGGTACTTTTTGCCCCGGCCGCGGCCGTCGGAGCCACGGCCAGGCCATCGCCGGCCCCGACATTACGTCGAATCGCCTGATCAAAAAACTTTCTGCCCGATGATGATTCACTGCATTAAAGATCACTCGTGCGTTGACGATTCCCCCGGTTTCTTGCCAACGATCTTTTTCCTGTCCCCGTTTCTTCGACTTTCCGCGTATTCGGTAGTAACTCTGCACGAGCGGGGCTTCTGCCCGTGCCCGTTTAATGTATTCGCGCGGCGGAAGTTTCGTTCGCCGGATAATAGAGAAAGGATCCGGGTGGAAAGTGTGTTGGCGGATAGTTTAAACAGTGCGAGAGGGCAGGGAGGGCGACGGGCGTAGAGAGGCGCGGGGCGGAACGCGGAGGAGCGAGCAAGAGGGCGAGGTTCGTCGGAAGGCGGAATGGAGAACGGAACGACGAGGTATATATACAGCACTGAAAACAAGCAATAAAATCAATGTCGTTTCCGGCGATTCAATTCGCAAGACACATCGCACAATTTCACATACAATTTTACGGCAGAACGGCCAGGACTCCTATTTACTTCACGGCCGTCCTTTCCCAACCCCCATAACCGTTTACCCTCTCGCCCCCGCCCGCGCTTTCTCGCTCGTATCCGTCCCTCTCATCTCTCGTTTTCTTTATCTTAAATCCACAGGAAAAGCGCGGCCGCGCGATCGACGATCGAGGACCCGAGATCCTCTTCCCACCGAAAGAATCGCGCGGCTCGGTTAATAGCGCGCGAATTAAAGGCTCGGCGGGCGCGAGACGAGCACGTTTCCATCCGCGTTCACTTCGATTTCGATGCCTCGATATGCTAATCAAACGTTCTTCCATCGGCACTGTTTCATGGTCCGCGCTCGTACAAACTACACGTCCGACGTATATATGTTTGTGCACGTGCACAGACGCGGGTCTCGCGGGCGTGTGTACGCGTACGCGTATAATCGCGCGGACGGGGGTGGTCGCTTATTGGCCTCCGGTATGAAACCATCGGGCACACGGTCTCGCTGTCGCGTTTCCCCGGTTTTAATTTCCTATTATTTAATCAAGCTCGTCAGTCACCGGTGGCATTTATCAATCGCAAATTGCGCTCGAATCACGCGCAATATATGCCGGATTATGAACGCGATCGATCCGACGTTATTTGCAATTAATTCCGAATCAGCTGCGACTTTGCGCGGAAGGCTACTTTCCCCGGTTCGACCGCGATAGATTTTCAAGTAAATTAATGGAATTAATTGCACAACTACGTCGGCGCGGCAGCCAGTTCGGCGTGTGTTGCAAATAAACGCGGTCCTTACCGGCGCTGAGCGGCGCGCGGCGTAACGAGGGGACTTAGGCGCGCGCGTATATGGGAACGATACGCGCAATAGGCATCGATGTAAGGAAATATTTAAACGCGGCATAATGACCGATCTAATTAGTGCCCGAGTCGCAATAATGGCATGACGTGGATGTGCTTAGCTTTGTTCCTAATGGACCTACTAATGAGTTCGTAATACGCGTTGATAGCCGTCGTCCCCGTCCCCCCAAGCCCCCGGCCGTCACCCTCTTCTCTCAAGAAGCCTACTTCGGCAGGACCTATCGTCCATCGCTCGGCTATCGACTTGACGTCCTCTCTCCTCCTTTCTCCCTCCGGTCGCGTTTCCTTTTTCCCCCTGCGCGGTAACCGACCCCTTGAAAAATCACGCTGCCGTGCCGGTTCATTTATCAATAAAAGTATTGGATCGGTTTGCCTGGAAGTGACGCCTCGGCTAACGAAACAAAGGAACTGGCCGTAATTATCAATTGGATATATCGGCTGCTTGATTAATTATGCAATGTAACACGTTCCCGCCATTATCGGCTGGCCAGCCGGCGGCGGGCGGATTTCAAGGTTATTAAATTCCCCTTCCGGCGCGGCGCCGCGTTGTCCTCCCGGCCGGACAACGTGTCGCGTCACGCCGGAATTCGACGAAAATTTCAATTCCACTCTCGGACGGGGATCTTTCGTTCTTCCCCGTCGGCCTTCACCGCGAGGAATCGAAACGATCGATCACGCGGACCTTTCGCAGCGGCGGGCGAGAGGCGCGGGTTACATAAGGATCGCTCCCTCGGATCAATCGGTAATTAATGCCTCTGTTCTCGTTTCCTGCCTCGGTCCGATGTCTCGGATTTCTGTATAGTGTCTCTTCATCGTATAGAGAGGCTTCGACGATTATACCGGTGTCACGATACGAGCGTTGACCGCAATAATATCGCATTACCAAGATTAACGTGATCTCCAATAATAGATCGGACAGTGAGCAACCATGCTGGATTAGCTGACAAGAGAGTAGGGACCATACGCTTGTACTGGGGTATTATTCTCATTATTCGATGCCCATTAATAATCACAATCTCTCGTAGCCCTTCGTATTCTTAAGTGCATCGTTCTCCCTTTGATCGCGGCCGTCCGTACCTACAATAACGATCTGATAAATGCTAAGCCACCTACGCTATTTGTTTATCTTCCCTCTTCCTTATAATCGTCTTCCAAGCCTCTACTACCAGCAAATCTTATTATTCCAGCCTTGCAAAAATATTATATACAAAAATTTTTCATTCAGTTATAAGAATTATGTGCACCTGTTGTCGTTCTTCCCTCTTCCTTATAATCGTCTTCCAAGCCTCTACTACCAGCAAATCTTATTATTCCAGCCTTGCAAAAATATTATATACAAAAATTTTTCATTCAATTATAAGAATTATGTGCACCTGTTGTCGTTCTTAATAATATTGAAGAATCGGAACGTCAACAATTGAACAAATATATATGTGTGTGTGTATAAGAATGCGAAAGACGGTTGGTAGCGTGTTTGGGCGAGCGGGTATCGTAGATTCAAATGGCCCTGCTCGGCTTCTTGATGCGGGTTCGATTTTTAATCGGTGAGCAGTCGCCGGAAAATAGCCACTTCGTCCCAGCGCGGCGCGTTCTCGCGCGGCCAGCCTGTCTTTCCCACCGCCAAACAATTGTCCCTTCGCTCGGTTTTATCGAGCCCCGGACTCGCGGAGAATGAAGCGGCGGCACCGCGCCGCGACGTTCAAAAACGTCCGAGAGCCGCGAATTGTCGTCGCGCTTCCTGCACGCGTCTGCGTATAAAACCGCTTTGTGCTCGGTTCGCGGCCGTCTCTCTATTTTCTTCGATCCTTTCTTCGTCCGCCGGCTTTCCGGGTTTCCCCCCCCCGAGCCCCGCGTAGGTAGAACCGTATGGAAGTTAGGAGAAATCGATGAGGTCCGACGGACCCCGGGGCGAGGGACGCGGAGGGGACACGGGGATAACCGACAATACTATCGCCGCGGTTCGTTGAAGCCAAGTGTAAATAAATAGATTGCATTCCCGTCCCATTTGTTAGATTAGAATCAAATATAATTTCGCGAGGCTCTCGCTCGCCCGGTATAGGATCTTGATCGAACGGTCCGGAGTCGGCTCGGCCGGCCCCCGTATCCATTTTGCCGCGTAAATACGGCCAACCTTCCACGGAGTAATCTTTTGCGGCGCGTTAGTTACGGAGTTCGATGAGAAAGTTTACCGGGTTCCCCGGCCCGTGATTCTTTAATGCATTTTGCTTGCCCTGCACTCTCCTCCTCCTCCTCCCGCCGCCGTCGCCGCCGCCGCTCGGCCTCCCGTCCGCCCCCCGGCCGCCGCGTACCATTGAAATTTACGGAGCATCGGACGAGCAATAAGGAAACATTTTCAACGCGCGAGAACGCTTATCGGTTCGTGACGTAATTGGATGATTAATAAAATTATGAACGTGACACTGACGCGACAGACGAGTCCGCTCGATTTCTCGCGATTATACGTTCCGGTAACGGGAACGAGTTTATTAAGAGGGAGGAGGAGGAGGACGAGGAGGATCATGGTTAACGGTCCGTTCATTTTTTTCGTACCTTCCTGCCGATCGAGTCGCTCCTCTCGTCGGAATTTTAAATCGACCGTTGAAAAGCGTTAAGTCTCCCAGAGAGACATTATGCGATCGGAAAGGAAAGGTGTCTTTAACAGGCCGGATCAGCTTTTAATATTCCCCGAGTAGGCGTTCGAGAATGAAATTTAATTGATAGTACCTGTCTAACAGGTTATCATTAGAACGCGCATAGACAATGTGCCGGTGAATATTTATATCAAAAGGATATGTAAGATTCACGGCTGCGCGTAGTTTTTCAATCGAATCGACGGGCGTTTTTCAACGCGTAGGAATGGCATTAAATTATGTTGTACATAGCCGGGTAACTTTACGTGTAACAAGCGAATGGTTTTGTCAGAATGCGATTCGATATTTCACAGATTTGGCAGCTCGTTTTTCCCGGTTCCCGCTTCATCACGGTATAGGCGGCCATTTTCGGTGTTACACAATACCAGAGGTCTTCCAACGAGAGGAATAATTATTTCTGCGTAAATGACGATAATCGGACTATTATTACATTTACGGCATTACTACGGGCCGCGATATTACAGTAGTACGTTATTAGAGTATCGGAGGATGAATATTAATCGGGCACGTACGAGTGGTGGTCGTAATTAAAGTAGACGCGTCGTCGGATGGAAAATTAAATTAAACGGCGAGATAACCGACTAATTACGCAGTGTCATTTCATCGAACAAAGCGAGATTTCTTTCTGCCGGCGACCCTCCGCGCGTCCATCCCCTTATCCCGTCGCGCGATGACGCGCGTTTCGCGAAATATTCCAGCCGCCGGTGGACAAAAAAATAAAAAAATCGCCGCGCGCGCCGTGTCCGTTTTTAAAGCGAAATCGGTTTCCGACAGGTGAAACGAATTAAATCCGCGGCGAGACGATTTTCAACCCCAACTTGGGGCCCTCCCGATCCCGGCCTCTTCCTTTTTTTCGTCGCGCCGGCGGACGCGGTTGGCATCCACTGCGCGCTGGATCTCTAAACGAACATTACGCGGCCAATTGACGCTTTCCGCGTCCCGTTGTCATATTATAATTATTGATCGGTTATCCCGCGTTCGACAATAAATTAATGCTCGCCCACGCACCGACGCACGAACATGCGTTTACAGGCTTGATTCCCAATGACGTTAAGTCGCATTACCGATGGTCCTGTTCGCCGTCCTCCTCCCGCACGCCCGGCCTCCATTACGACGCGGACGCGGCGGCAGCGGCGGAAAACACCGTTTTTACCAATTACCCGGTCATAAATTTCGCGAGGACCGACGGCCAATTATCTTGGAATTAGTGTCGCGCAGCGCCGTCCGTCCTCGCAAACGATCACGCGTGCTCTGTCTAAGCGGGGCGCATTCACTTCGCTAATTAGAAGAAAACCGAGTAATTACATCCAGCGGAGCAACGACCCTTTTCCGAAATTTCGCTACCAATGTAACAAACAGTAACGGAGACAAAGAGTCGGATATGGATACGTGTATACGTGGAACGGGTAGAGGAGCTCGCGGTCGCTTCTGTGAAACGATCAGAGCAACGCTATTAGCGACTGTAGACACGTACGCGTTATACGCGAAAACGTTTAATTGATCTTACGCAAAATCAGCAAGCCTTGATTCCCTTTAATAGCCGCGGCCCGCATTCAAACGCTCGCTTTTCAACGCAGCTTAGATCGCAGATTCCGCGTGCTGCAGGCACGCGATCCTTTCGAAAAAGGACGGACAGTTATTTTGCCGATAATCGAAAATATGGAATCGGTCGGTTTGATAAGAGATATTAGTAATGGCGCTGTCGATCCGTGATAAACTATTTATTACATCCCGATATATATACGCGGGACGATCGCGTCGGTCTGCCTGCGGATTGTCGGGGAACCGAGGACGAGCAGAGCGTGTGCGCGGGGCGCGCAAGTTATGTACCACCCGGTACACAGCGCCGACTCTCAAAACCAATTTTCGGGATTTCATTTGGAAAACATAACGTGCTTCGCGCGCTGTTTATAGGTTCCATTAGGAAGCTGTCAACCGGTGATCCCTCGTTGCACATTCCCATACCACGGGAAAGGAGCACCATGTGCCGATGCAACCGATACACCAATCGCAAGGTTCCGTGCCACCTTCGGGGACCTCGGCTTATCGGATACGCGGCCCTGATCTATAGAACATCCGGTTGATACCGACCTCGCACCCGGCATTATTCTATTCTTTCGAGTCGATTACGTATCACGTTGTCCTAATATCGATTAGCGCGATAATTGGTTTCCACGGTTATTAATTCTGAGCTAAAAATATACCCTGTCTTAACCATACAGTTTCAATTAGGTTCGCGTCAGAAAATTAACGAAATTGGTGTAATACGGTAATACAATTATTCCGACGAGTTAATCTTTCGGTGTTATTGGAAGGGGAGGGGAGGGTTTCTGAAAACGTACCCTACGCTTTGCGTGCTTTAATTCCCGAATGGATACGGCGGCGGCGGCGGCGGTGAGATTTGATATTCCGTACAAGCTTGATGGAATTATTCTGGAGGGTTGACGATCCATTTCGGAGTCCTTAATATCCGTTGCATCGCGTTCGATTAGCGGTCTGATTTGTTCCCTGTCCAATCGAACGACGCTTCCCAATTAAGTTTACTCTAAATTGTGCGACCCGTGCCGGTTGTTTTTCCTCCGTTCCGTTCTCCGCGCCCCTCGTGCCCCTCCGTCGGATTGCTCTATGGAAAAATGCATTTCGGTATACAGTCTCCCGAGCGGCTCACGACGTATTTCACGCTTCGAACATCGATGACAAACGCTCGTTGCGCGACGAGTTACACGATCCTCCCTCGCGCCCGCGCGCCGGGGCTGATCGCTCGAATCTATTCGCCGCTGCCCCGACGCGACGTGCCGCGGCTCGCTAATAAATCGATTGAATTCGTTAAATTCGCCGACACCCGTCCAATTATTTCCCGTTTCCAAAGAAGTTAACGAAATAATACTAGCGGATTCCTAAAATTAACAACAATCTAGTGGAAAATATAGAACGTCTTTTTGTATTTCCNAACGTGCTTCGCGCGCTGTTTATAGGTTCCATTAGGAAGCTGTCAACCGGTGATCCCTCGTTGCACATTCCCATACCACGGGAAAGGAGCACCATGTGCCGATGCAACCGATACACCAATCGCAAGGTTCCGTGCCACCTTCGGGGACCTCGGCTTATCGGATACGCGGCCCTGATCTATAGAACATCCGGTTGATACCGACCTCGCACCCGGCATTATTCTATTCTTTCGAGTCGATTACGTATCACGTTGTCCTAATATCGATTAGCGCGATAATTGGTTTCCACGGTTATTAATTCTGAGCTAAAAATATACCCTGTCTTAACCATACAGTTTCAATTAGGTTCGCGTCAGAAAATTAACGAAATTGGTGTAATACGGTAATACAATTATTCCGACGAGTTAATCTTTCGGTGTTATTGGAAGGGGAGGGGAGGGTTTCTGAAAACGTACCCTACGCTTTGCGTGCTTTAATTCCCGAATGGATACGGCGGCGGCGGCGGCGGTGAGATTTGATATTCCGTACAAGCTTGATGGAATTATTCTGGAGGGTTGACGATCCATTTCGGAGTCCTTAATATCCGTTGCATCGCGTTCGATTAGCGGTCTGATTTGTTCCCTGTCCAATCGAACGACGCTTCCCAATTAAGTTTACTCTAAATTGTGCGACCCGTGCCGGTTGTTTTTCCTCCGTTCCGTTCTCCGCGCCCCTCGTGCCCCTCCGTCGGATTGCTCTATGGAAAAATGCATTTCGGTATACAGTCTCCCGAGCGGCTCACGACGTATTTCACGCTTCGAACATCGATGACAAACGCTCGTTGCGCGACGAGTTACACGATCCTCCCTCGCGCCCGCGCGCCGGGGCTGATCGCTCGAATCTATTCGCCGCTGCCCCGACGCGACGTGCCGCGGCTCGCTAATAAATCGATTGAATTCGTTAAATTCGCCGACACCCGTCCAATTATTTCCCGTTTCCAAAGAAGTTAACGAAATAATACTAGCGGATTCCTAAAATTAACAACAATCTAGTGGAAAATATAGAACGTCTTTTTGTATTTCCGTGCGCGTTGCCGCGTTATGAATTTGCGGGTTATAAGAATCGGTCGTTTTAAGTTTGAGGATATATCTCGATCCGGAAAGTTAATTCGTTACGGAAGTAATACAGAAAGTGCATCTCCGTTAATGAGATTGCGCCGCGCGAAGGGGGATGATATAAGGGATCGATTACTAGGCTTGTTCGTAATAATACATTGTTCGCTGAACCGTGTATCTGCCGGGGAGTATAGGCATCGTGACGCGTCGCACACACGTGGCTGGCAAATAATGTAACGTAAATTGGAGGAC